>JAECUM010068173.1:0-17387 GCA_016617855.1 Megalonaias nervosa
ATATATATATATATATATATATATATATACTACATATCAATTCTTCTATTACAATTTAATGCAGTTTAATACAGTGTTATAGAGTTCTCTATTATTAAGGCCATTAGAATACAATGCATCTAACGGATGAATCCAGCAACTTTCATTAATCAGTCGTTTCATCTCTAGGTAAATACTATTCACTGGCATGAAAAATAAATCATGTAAAGAACTTTTATTTGAATTAAACTGAATTGAAACATTATGTACGTCTTGTATTACCACGTGGGGGTCCGCACATATAGAAACATATTCATATATACTCCTTGCACCCACCTCCACGAATATGAGACTATGGGAGCTAAACTGGCACAAATCAATACATTAGGTTCACATTCTTGCTTAAGTGTTTGCGTTTAGCTTAGTTTTCAGCACATTGTGTAAATATTATTGGTAAGGGGTTTCATTTTGATAAATACGGCACATTCAGTTCAAATGCAGGTTACTGTCAGCTATACTTCAGGCCTCACTGACTTTGACTAAATCAAATAATTTAAGTTTATTTCTCGAGCTTTCTTTATTGTATAATTGTGTATATCGCTATTAGTACCTCAGGAGTCCTAGAATGGAAAATCACTGTGCCTTATATTTTAATGCGTTAGTTTACGGTTTCCGTTTTGCTCGTTAAGAAATAGCACTCTGTAAATATACTGTTTTACATAGATTCATGTAACTTGATGAGGAAATGTGTCATGATGAGATCTACATTCTAATCTAAATTATTATCTTGTGTTAAAAGATGTGATTAAGTTTGTTTAAGCTTTGTTCATACTAGAATCATGCAGCTTGATGACTTTATGTATCCAAATACTGCAAAACAAAGTCACCGTGACATACATTTAACGTTTTACTGGGTTTGGTTCAAATTTGCCTTTTGACCAAATAAGATTTTAGCACCCTGTGTATATATATATATATATATATATATATATATATATATATATATATATATATATATATATATATATATATATATATATATATATATATTTAATGCTTTACCTAGATTTATGAACGTTAGGTGAAAAAAATGCATCTTGTGAGTACTACACCCTTATTATTGAAGTAGGGGAATTACATCTATATTGTAAGATTCATTAACTTTGATAAACGTGTGTGTTTTAGTGTATTTTTATGCCTTGTTTGCTCCATAATTACATAAATATGAGGACACAAGCATTTATATGGGTACCACACCTTAACCACGAAAGACTGGCGCTATACCTGCATTTCACGATTTACTGTCTTCAGTTATGTCTTTTGCATTTACCTCATGACCGCACACTGTTTAAGTACTGTTATACTTGGATTCATGAAAATTAGTGTGTGCAGTTGGATTAGATGATCTCAGATTCCTTGCTCTGTCTATATAAGATCGTCGTGTATGAGTATATTCTGTATTATATCTTGTCATCCCGTCTCTTGGGGCTGCTTTTGACGAGGCAAGCTGAGAACGGATTTTGTACTGACAACCGTAGAGGCAACTCCTGAGCTGCCTGGTTTCGGATTTATCCTATACGTCTCCCAAATGTGAGTAGGAACCTCAAAGGTAGGAATCGCAAAGTCCTTGCGTGGAATAATTTGAGCGATGAAGAGTATTAGTTCTAAGCTAAAGCAGACTGTTAGTGCGTTAGCCATCGTGTTATGGACCTCCAAATTAATGAATTTGGAGATGCGACTGACAGCATCCCAAGAGTGATTATTTTCTGCCTTCTCTGCCTAGCTGTACATCGCGATAGATGCCAAATCCAAGAGAGAGGAAATATAAACCATATTCCGCACAAAGGTTGATGCGGCGTTGAACACTTGTCTTTCTGTAATACAGATGGGACAACAGTGAAATCTGTGTCAAGGCTAGGCACATGATAGGCAGTACTGAGCGACCTATGCCAATAGGGACAAAAGGTGACCGGAGGTTTACCTGAAAAAAAGCCTATTTATTACCAGGATCGGTGATATTTTTCTGATAAGCGACCGGCTATCTCCGCATTCGTCCAAGATTGGTGCAAATATCCGAAGGGCGAAAGCACGTCATCTTCATCCTTATCAACCGAAGTCTTGACTTTGAAAGTTATATCTGTAATCGGCGATGGAGGACATCCGGTAGGGGCTATGAGACGAACAACATCTTTTATGGCCTCTTAGAATCTGATTTCAGTTCATTCCATGGTTGCATTACAATTATTTGGAGACTCTAGGTCGGAATGGTCGTCGACTTGATGGTCCTCTTCCTCCAATGGTTATGTCCCGTGATATATCAAACTGTACGACAAATCCGACACAGTCTCGTCAGCATTCACTACAGAAAATATTGCGTATTGGAAGGCTACCAAAGGTAGACATTCTAGACCGCTTATACATTAGATGACTGCCTAGTACGGCTGGCTAGATTGGCACGAACGGCTGGGTCGGTATGGTAGGTCGGCTTGAATGGTTAACCTGAAGCACTTGTGCGCGTTGAACCAGTTCTGCATGAGCTATTTTGCGGTTATAAGTCGATAGGCTGTCTGGACGGATAACAGTTCTCTGGCCGGTCAGGAAAACCACGTCACCATAAGGCATCGTCACTGGTGGTAAGGGTGAACAATATTTGACAACATGCAGAGGTGGAGCCATCCCCCCATACTCGGCTAAACAAGATAACGAGTGAGATTAAAAATGCAAACTTAAAATGTCTTGATCCCAAGATCTGGGTCGAGATCTTTTTCCTTGCCCTTGAACCGTGCTTTAAGAATATTGGACCATTACCGGTTTCTGACGATGAGCATTTAGTGCAGGCAAGGCAGGATTCATGCTTATCTTTCGCCACTTTAAAACGCCTGCATTTATTGCTATATTATTAGCAAAATAACTATCTGACAATATAAAGAAAAAACACAACATGTGTAAATTCAGTGTGTGATAATGGCTATCGAATATCAAAACATGAACGCATAATTGCTGGAGGTCTTAAATCAACAATAGCCTGCAATTGGAAAAAGCAGAAACAGTTACCAATCCAATTAACAAGCACTGAACGAAGGAAATTAAATATATACTGATGATATTATGAAGATAGGAATAAAGTTATATATGCTATTAGGGGCACATATGAAACAAAAAACAAACAGATATAATTCCAGTTTTTATGAATTGACTGCGTTTTCTAAGTTTTGATTGGATGCAAACGCTCACGTGATATTTATCTCGAATTTTTTACATATCGATATATTCTGCGGACTACTTTTTCTTCCCTGTTTCCAGATCATTTGATGTCAAGTTTTATCTATATCAACGCCTTACACCCTCATAATTACAACAACAAGTTCCCACCCACCCACTCTTGTGATTTCCGATAGAAAATGACAAGCCACAGATTAAAATCGACCATTAGAAGTTACAACAATGTAATTGCACAGACCTTCCTGCACTCCAACACCCACCCCTTTGGCCGAAGAAGGCATATGGCAGGCTTTAGAGGCCTTTCTTGGGAAATTATTACATTCACCTCGAAAACATGTTACAGCAGAGGATATGAAAGGTCAGGGTCATGTCAACCAATGGATCGCACTAAAAATGGCCACGATTTTGCTTTTGAATGATCGAAACGCGTAGAAAGTAACAACGACGTTGTTATAACAACAGTTGCCATACAAAAGCGTAATTTTATTAAAAAAATGGAATATTTATGGTTTAACCGCAACAACCATTTTTTATATATTAAAATAATGATCTTAAAAATATATCACTGGCATGACCCGCTATGACATTCTACCCCGTATCACTGTATAAAGAATCAATGAATCTTGGCTGCGAAGATAGGGCTGTATATTCTATCACAGTTAGAAGACTAATGAAAGAAAAATTCGAGGTACATAAAAGTGAATGTTTTATTGATTAAATCTGCTGATGTGATGTTAGAAAGGAAGTAAATTGGAATTATAAGGATTAAATGATCATTGTTGGGTATTTATCGATGTGTAAATTTTACCTAATCACTCACAAAGTAAATCCGTCCTTCGGACTTTATTTACTTTGTGAGTGATTAGGTAAAATTTACACATCGATAAATACCCAACCATGATCATTTAATCCTATATTATTGCGATATTATGTAGCTTCAATATGGCGTTACCGATTTAAACACATGGTATATGACGATAACAAATTCGCTATACGGTATGTCTATATGCGGTATAAGGAGAGCAACCTTGCGGGCTAAGGGTTAGTAATCTGCTAGAATTATTTCTATGTCTCTATACAACGTATAGAAAAATAGACTCTTCCAAGTGTATGTTGGGGTTGTATTTATGATTTAGCAGGCATGATTCCAAACATGTGTGGTTGCGTAATATATTTGACGGAAAAAGCTTATAAGAGACAGCAATCAGTTTTATGAAACATTTAATACCTTAAAATTTATTAATGTAGTCATGGCTCTCAGTTCTTCGCTTCGTCCCGTAAAATCTAATTATTGTTTCAGAAATGTGCGGCTGTTGGAAGAAAAAGAGCTGTTCTCAATGCCACTGTCTTCGAGGAGATTCAACTGAAAGATGGCTTTGCCATAATTCCTGAGGAACAATGGGATCAGAATCAAAGAGATATGTTAGTATGTGCTGAATGCTGTGATACAGAACTATGTAATGTCAAGGGATGTGGCGAGCTAGGTGAGAACTGTCTCGGTCTGTTATGACAAAGTACTTACATGTCATATGTCAAATGTTGAATTTCTCCTGACAGATAAATTGTTTTTATACGATTTTGATAATAGTGCATAGAGGAGACAAGTTAGCATTGAAATACAGCTAAAGAGCACAATGAAAATGTGTTCTCATCTTTTAAATTAACTTTGAATGAGGACGTTTCCTATTGTATCCCGAATCATGGGCTGATCAATAGGGATAAATCTGAGTTTATTTGATAAATGTGACTATACTTGGGCGAAGGCTAAAACAAGCCGCAAGCTAGTCTGAAGAAATAAAATTATTTAGAAAGTTTACCAGAGAATGCATTTAAGAAATACAACACAGCATTCGCTGCTTGTTCCCAGTTGTGGAAAATAACTAATTTGGCACAACTTATGAATACGTATCAGCCTGAAGGCCTCAATGTATCCCTATGTCATATGAAAATGCGTTCTTTTCACCTACTAGAAAAAAGAAACACATGTGGTTTGTGCATATATTTTTAGCTACTTCTTAAGTTGAGCATTTTAAGTAACTATTGATAAAGAATGTGCGCTCATTTAAATAATTGATTTCAAACTGGATCTGACATTATTTGCTCCCAAAATGTTGTCAACATTGAATGCACACACTGAGATAATTAATTTTGTTGGTGTTGATAGGTTTGCCACCAGACAGTGGACCAGTATGTTATGGATGCCAGCAAGAGCGGTATACAAACCAATGTAACAAGGTTATACTATGTGATAGAGACTACGTAAGTAATCGTCTCTTTGACCAAAAATGTATATTCATATCTGATGTATCTATTTGCATTAAAACGCAATATGCGTCAGGAATGTGCAATAAGACCATCATGTCAATACCAACAAATATCCTGCTACTATGTATGAAGAGAAATACACCAAACGACACATATGTAGTATATATTTATGTAAGTAAATGAACATACGAAAAAAAAGATCATCATAATTTCATAACAGAATACTGGTAATCTGTGGGGAATTTGACGCATATCGGGATATATTTTGTCTCGCACCAACAACATTCTGTAAGAAACTATGTTTCATTAAGAATTGAAGGAGTTTATCCTAAATATATATATTCTCCATATTAAATAGATAAAATAAATTTTATATTATGAACCTTTGAGTCTTTAAATATTCCCGTGGTAAATGAATACTCGCAGAACAAATTATCATTGAATAACTGCAGAGGAAAATTAAATAAGTGCATTTTGTTCATCTAGGCGTGTCATCTTTCAACCATGAGAATAGGAGTGGATCTAGTTTACAACAGTGGCTGTAAACACACACAAGTAAGTTTTATTCTTCTTTTTCCAGTGTATGTGCTCTACGCACATTTGCTATATGTGTGTTATGAACATCTAATATTTTTTATAATCGTTTCTTTTAGTGCCTTATGAGCCCTGACGTAGAAACTAACTTTACCCGAAAATCTTCCTCTCCAATATTAAAACTAATACACATCACCGTTCATTAATTTCAATGCAAAT
Organism: Megalonaias nervosa; assembly: GCA_016617855.1. NCBI lineage: Eukaryota > Metazoa > Mollusca > Bivalvia > Unionida > Unionidae > Megalonaias > Megalonaias nervosa. Next base: position 6,220 of record JAECUM010068173.1, read on the forward strand.
TATGTAACAAATAATGTAACCTGGTTGTGTTGAACGTGTATGTATTATATTTGATGTTTTTGTATTCTCCTGTCGAAGAGCTTGTTTAGCTCTAAACGTTGAGAAACTTGTTTTGGAGCTACGTGGTTTTTTCTCTCTCTCTCTCTCTCTCTCTCTCTCTCTCTCTCTCTCTCTCTCTCTCTCTCTCTATATATATATATATATATATATATATATATTTATATATTAAGAGAGAGATGGGCATGCGAATAATCCTGCATGAATACCACATGCCACATTTTCCTGCTGTTATATATTGAGTTCATTTCGCTACAACACTGTATTCTGCTTCTCCAGGAGTGCAATCGACTTGGAATTCTTAATATAGGAGCCTTTGACATGGTTGGGCGTAGACGTGGCTTTGGTATGACGAGCAAAGTAGAAAGGGCGGCCTTATGTAATAAATGCTGCACCAGAAATCTCTGTAACGCAGACACTTGTTCTTCTTTGACTCATCTTTCCATCACATCTGCAATAACAACACAGGCACCCACAAAAGGTATATAGCAAAACGTATATACCGTTGACACATCTTTTTATGTCTACTTTAGCATAATTTGCGATAGTCAAAGTCGGAATTTATTTCTAAACTAGGTATTAAGCTTATGTGTAACCATTAGGATTGTTATGAGTTTTATATTCTTTCAAGTTCTCGTCATTTATTAGTTTCTTTTTTCTTGGTGTTCGTACTGTATTCCCTTTATTTCTTCCTCATCTTTTATATCGCAAAACTACTGAATGATAGAACCAGCCTGCTATTTAAACTCTGCTCAGTTATGCACCTCTTTGTACGTACATGTGCATGTTTACCAATGTAGTGGCCTATGTATCCTCCGAATTATTCATATTTTGCTAAATTCATTTGCCAGTGGCAGTAGCTATTCGACATATTAGAATGTAAGTAATGGGTTTAAAGACTTAGTGCTTTGTTTAACGGAAGATGTTGCATCTTTATGTATTTCTGTTAAGGGGAGATAACGCTGTTATCAGCAGTTTTCATATGTTACAGATGCAACATTACTTGCTTGCTTTTTCTTTTTTTATTTCTTCTATCCATCCTCATTAACTTGCTAAATTGACTTGCATAATCTAATACGCCTTCTCCATGGTTTATCCGAACAATATTTTACCCTTAAGTTTAGACGCCAGGGCAAGCAATTGAATTGTGTGACACATGCTCGAATTTATAGAAAACCTTGTATTTCGTTTTGGTTTGCTTTTGTAAACGTTTTGTCCACACTGTATTACAAACTTGTTCTAATAAAAGGTATAATTTAAAATCATCTCGACTTTGTGGACCTTTGTGTCAGCCACCTTATTTGCGCCTAAACCACACGCAACATGAGCTACTATTTTAGATCCAAGTACTAGCATATATAGGAAAAAATGACAGCATATATCCCTAATTTCATTGGTTCACATTAATATTTAAACGTTAAGCTATGTAGTTATTCTAAACAACGAAGAAAGGTTTTTTTAAAAAACTTAATCATACAATTTATGTTCATTAAACTAACAACTAGAATATCTTGCCATATTCTGCAACACAGTTTAATGTACCAGTGGATGACTGAGAAGCAACTGATTTTAACGAGATAAAACAATTTCACACAACAAATGGCTATTGGTATGCAAGCCACTAATTACCTTCAAAAACTTTAGTTTACAATTGATAGTGATGAATCAGAAAACGTATAAATGGCACTGTGCTATATTACATATTGGTCATATAAACTGATCTGCAAAGCAAAGTATGCCAACTTAGGTTATGAAATCTATCATTGGCATTTAACTGATAGAGGCATACGAGAATTAGGAAAATCAGTATATAGGTTTCGTAAATATTTGTCATATACGAAATTAAACGGTTAGCTGAATGGTCAAAACCATTAGCATATGATCTGGCAGTTAATCCAAAAGCAACAATATAACTGTAAGTTTGAACTAGTTTGTGATAACGTTTATCAACACAGCACGATTGAATACATTTAAAAGGGAGCAATTTTATTTGTTGATCTTAGGCCTAGAACCTATTACAAAAGAGAGTTGGAGATAGCTTGAATGCAGGTAGGAAACATACGAACGAGGGAATTGTGGATTAGACAATAACGAATACGAAACAGCATTGAGACATGTATCTCTGAAATAAAGCCAGGAAGAGTACGATGGATATATCTCAAGATGTTTATGGACTAAGAAATGAATGAATAACACGTCTACATCAGAGTAGTATGTCAAATGAAGTTTATGATGTAGTTGACCAGGTACAAAATAGATAATCTATTCCAAAATCTTGATGCTCTTGATGACGCAACAAAATAAAAATTAGTTTCAAATGTTGAATATTTCAGTTAAGTTGAACAGGTCATGATTCAAATGAAAATATTAAAGTAAGCGTTAAACGATTTGTTTTAGGTGCAGTTTGTTATTTTATGTTTTTTGTTGAATTTATCAACGAACGAATCGAGATTGCCGTCGATTGCTTTGAATCCACATACAAAATTTAATATACTTAGGCCATCAGTTGTTGCATTAATACCATCAGTGCAAATACAAAACAGTCCCATATATTTATGCTATATCTATTAGCAATCCTAGCAAATCTGTGTCAGCAACACTATCTTTAGAAGAAGCAATTTGTATGAAATCTGGCTTATTCCATATGTCTCCTATTATTGTTCATTCTACATCTTGCTACACCCACTCCCACTTTCTTTACTATCTCTGCTATTAAATAACAACATTTGTCTGCATGGGAAATGTGAGGGTAAGTATCAGTCTTAGGACGTTAAGATCGAGCCATCCATATTGTTCTTCATAAAACAATATTATATTTTTAAAAATCAAACTTATTAACATATACATGTTCAACTGATAACATAACGATGTAGATTTTTTTCAACTGGTGATAATGAACGATGAGTTTCTAATGCAAATGAGAGTGAGGAAGACATTATGCTAGTACCATATATAACAAAAGCCTCTGGACAGGAATTATCGTTATTATTGTAAATGAAATATTTAAGAAAATTTCGATTTTAATCAAATGAAGGAAACATACGAAATCTTAATAAATGTTAGATCAGCTAAGATATCACCCTGTTTGACAGATGCAAAACTTCTAGGAATATAGTCTTTGATTAGTAAATTTCGACCAATCAATAACTTGAACGAATTACTGAATCCTGATGAACAACAAGCCTGGGTATTTATTCTTTAGATTTGGATTACCGTATTGGGTATTAAATTATAGCTTTAAAACTTTAAAGCACATATATTTTATAAAAGTATAAAAGGAACCGTGATCGAAGTGAGCAAGTGTCAAGTTGATAGGCCACTGCGGTAGAAAGGCAGTATCTGTTAGTATTATTTAAGATCTATGTAAGTTTTAAATGCATTGAATATAGTGTGAATAATGAATTAGAAAATGTGTAATCAATCTATGTGGGAAATGTAATGCAGGGAGTGCAGCTCTAAAGTTGTTGAAGTAAACGGATGCGACGAAATTGATTGAAATAGACTATTTTAATGCTTCGCACCCATCTTAGTTGAGGAACACACTGTAAGTTATCCTTCCATGTAAAAAAATGCGGTAATTTTCTTCAACAGTTAGGTATAATGAGGCATCGGAATAAGTTAGCGATTTTGTATCCTGGGAAAGAAATCTTGTTGTGCGTTTAACACCATGTTCTTCAGCACATGATAGGCTATAAATGACGGCCATTACAACGGAAAAAGCCCCTAAAGAACCACCAGCTCATTGGAAGCTACTGGCAAGCATTCGGAGATTGCAACGCAGGCAGAGCATGATACTATACCCTCTTTGACACAAATGAGATTTCGCTGGCCTGTAAAGGCTACCGCCTCAGACAATTCGGTCGCCCAGGAGCCACCTATCCAAATTTCCGTGAATCAGTTTAAGATTGACTATTTAACAGAACACAATATTCTACCAGAAATAACCATAACGTAGTTAAATGGTCGATAATTACCTAACGAAGGAGGTATTAAGTTGAGACTCATGAAATTAAGAATGATTTAACAAAAGAGATATTAAATTATAGCGGTGTAATAAAAATATAAAACAGCATATACATTGTTAACATTTGTAGGGCATGCCATTGCAAGTATTTCCAGCGGAAAACGCTCTGAAGCTGCTAGTTTAGGAGTTGTGGCGACCCGGGCCACATGCTATGGATAATGTTAAATTCTGCATGGCTCTTCTTTTGTTGCAAACGTTTGTAAAAGCAAGCTATATAATAAAGACTAAAAGCACAATGAGATTGTAAATTCTGCTAATATGACTTAAAAGATCGACGAAATGACGAGTAATGAAACAGCCTATAATGAAATAAGTCACAACGAATATAATACGATAGCTACTAAGTACAAGGTATAGCTCAAAGGACTTCATGAATGTGCTTCACTTGACCGTAAATGCAAAAATTCTCGTTGCTTAAATGGCGAAGTCAATCTACACTTCGATATAAGAACAACTACGTCACAGTGCAATGGCAGTCTGAAAAATTAAAATATATTTTTCAAGTTCCATTAATAAGAGAGACAACAAATTATTAATTCCACTAAAGAATAAATTATTTATCGTTTGTACGTTTAGGATATTATACATGAATCAAAAGTTGCTTTGCTATCTTATTTTGTTGACTTGGAATTTGTGTAAATGCAACAGAAAATTTAAAGTAAGAATTTAATCTCTTAAATAATTTAATATTAGTATAAATATACATTGATGTTATTCAACTAAATCATTAATGCGATTTAGTTAAATAAGCTCTATGGCGATTATTTAACATGTGAGCAGACGGCCATCTAATCACATTTTGCCTGTCATTCCAGAAGACAAAAATTAATATAATGCAGTCCAAAGACCAATATCGTAACAGGATCAGTTTTGCTTCCAAAACGTTTACTGTGTGAAATCAAGCTTCATGTGATTAAAATTACCAATCAATTACAACCACCGCTGGAGAATAAAACTAAACGCTCCTTATGTTAGTCAGTCTGGAGCGATTTGTGAACTATCTCAATATTTTAGGAACACTGGAAGTTCTAAACGGGTTAAATGTAACAAATCCCAACATATCCCATTGCCAAATTGATTCCATATGTGAACTGCTGTTCGGCAAGAGTAAGTAGTCTAACACAATAATTTAAAAAGCCAATATATCGTAACGGAAATTTCAACCCTCACAGACATCATTTGTGCTAAAACATCTGCCAGTTGTATCTTTACAGAAGAAGGAGAGCCACTCCGGTGGCCTAGTGGTTAGAGCGTCGGCCTCGGATGCGGGATGTCGCGGGTTCGATTCTCGGCCGAGTCATACCAAAGACTTTAAAAAATGGTACTAACAGCTCCCTCGCTTGGCGCTCAGCATTAAGAGGTTAGTGTTAGGACTGGTCGGCCCGGTGTCAGGAGAATGTGACTGGGTGGGACATCATGCCACATGTCTGCGGCATGATCCTCCAGTGCTAGACAACACTATGCAACTGTCACATTGCAGACATCGTAGCGATATGACTGAAAAACTGTTAAAGCTACATTAAAAATCTAAATCACACACACACACACACACACACACACACACACACACACACACACACACAAACAAAAGATAATGAACATAAAATAAGTCCAGAAAACATCTATGGAAGGAACAAAGCACTCCTTACGGCTAACAAAATGACTATCACGCCTCGTCACATCATTTCACACATTATAAATGCTTGGTCAATCATTATTTCTGCCAAGATAACCTCTATAATTTATCAAGGTTGTGTTTCCAAAAATTTGTTTTAGAAATTATATAATTCTTCCCTAAGGAGACAAACAGACAGAGAGATAACAAACATTCATTCATTTATCGTGTCAACATGTTATATGATCTGTAGTGTGACAAAGAGCGAAATTATTTAAGCATACTATTATATGTTGAGGACTATTAGTCAATGCAGACAATATATGACATTTCTTCCATATACGCCTTGTTCAGTGCCATATATTTTATAAACATTGTATATAGGGCATTAGATTAATATTTAAGTTCTAATTATAATTTTATAAATGTCCAATAGTAAGTCAATTTGCTGTTACAAAATCTGCTTTTATCTATATATAATACATGTAAAATCACTTTGGGATTGTTTACATGTTTAACGTATTTACCTGTATGTTTGGACTTATTGTATGCTATTCTTTTAAAAAAATGGTGATATGCGCTCTAACTTTTTGTTGCTTGTTCTGTGCCTAATTCACGAATAAGATTTGTTTCTTGGCTTGTAGTTGTTTTCGGTAGATTTCTATGTTTAATTGTGCAACTTAAAGAATGTCCATACGTTACAAAATAGTGATTCTCATCTTTATAAGATAAAATATAAAATGGATTCAAACATGTAATATAATCTGTATTTGTGCAATGACTCTTTTATCATATATCTTTTGGCGTGTTGCTTTGATGTGACTGTTTTACACAAATTTGTTTGAATTTGATCAAAACGGAAAATACTCAGGCAAAAACAAGGCGGATTATTCTGAATCTATAGTTTAGGGTAAAAGACGTTAATCAGCTGACCCATGAAGAAGGCTTACTAAACCATTGTTCTGCAGGCTGGCAACATACCTGTATATTTGATTGTCCCTTTATCTACCCGTATGTCTATTGACCGGCCGACTGACTTACAGAAATGCCGATTGTAATTACTAAATAACTATTGCATTCCTATCTGTCTGAGTTATCGATGGACTGACATTTATTGACTAAAATGCTGAGAAACTAACATAGCAATTGAGAGATAGGATATATTTGTGTATGTGTGTGTGTGTCTGTGTGTGTACCTACACACAGGGTTGATGAAAACGATACCTAACGGCCGTTATGAAAAGAGAGTTATTTTAATGTTTACAGCAATGTCAGCTGTCCCTCTTGGAGTAATTTTCTTTCTACTTATTGCACTTCTGCCATTTTGTGACATGTCTTGAACATGTACATCAGCCGGTAACACGACAACGTTCATAGCGACTTTGATTGCATGCCTCATTAATTCTCAGCAGATTTATACCGATTAATCCCATTTGTTCTTTATCATGCAATTAAATTATTTACTAGAACAATCTCTCTTTATCCCCAATTCGTTGGTTAAATTTGTCTGCTACAGGACAGTAATGCATGTATGTCTTCCTGTACATACACTTCCACGGTTTCGACCATGTCTTTTGAAAGAGATATCATTGGTCTACATTTTATTACATCGTCTTTAATACTCCCCCTACCATCATCACAACGTTTCATCACGTACTCATTCCAGTTTTAGCACGTGTTTTAGATTCATAAACAGCATTCAAATAAAGTTTCTCTTGCTTAAAGTATTTTCTTAATTTTTAATGAAAACATATGCTTGCTAACTGTTCGAAATTGGACTCATATGCACTTTCTATCGCAGATGGATGACGTCACTCAACCCACATGACCCACATCCTGATCTGGGATGTTTTCAGCTATAGACAGGCAAACGTTTATTACGTTTGGTTCCGTTGTATAACAAAAGTTGCATTTGTTCAGGAACTTTTCAATCAACCTTTGTCATTGCTAGTTAGCTACCCTCCTTACTTTTGGACTGGCAAATTATCACTCTCTTTTTCATAAATTTTAATCGTTTGCAGTAAATGGTGGATGGAATGGCTGGTCTCATTGGAGTCTTTGTAGCGTGTCATGTGGTGGAGGCCAGCATTACAGAGAACGTTTTTGTAATAACCCTGCCCCCGCCAATGGAGGAATTATGTGTAGCGGTCCAAACAGACAATCACAATCTTGCAATGATCAACCATGCGTAGGTAATGCACACAATACATTGCTCCAGAATTACACGTTTGTTGCGACGAACAATTTCTATGCCGAAGAGGACTGCTATTGCCTTGAGCTCTCAATAGTCGATGAGAATAAAATTGTAAAACGATCCATGAAATGATACCTTGTTTAAGACACATATGATTAAACCCAAAGAGAAACACATTGCACGTTTACTAGTTACTTATGTTTCATTTAAGCCAATGCGTCATGCCAGCATAAAACATGTTTACATAATATTCATTTTAGTAAAGCAATACAGTTTCCAATTATTAAATGGTAAATGTCACTAATGTGCATAGTGGCTTATATACAATGAAATGTTTGATCATTGTGGCATTTGGCTATGTTTGGAAGTATCAATTTTAATTTCAGTATAATTTTTCATGACAAAGAATAGAGAATTGCTGAAATTGTTCGACCTCATTATGATATATATATATATATATATATATATATATATATATATATATATATATATATATATATATATATATATATATATATATATATATATATATATATATATATATATATATATATATATATATATATTGGGATTCAGCCAAGTGGTGACAATTATAACGGAGTCTTCCAGTTTCATACTCACACATTTCACCAGCGGTAAAGTACTGGCATTAGCAACTGTTAAAATTTATCACGTAGTTATTAGTTTATTCAACAATGGTATTCTGATATTTATTAAATAATTCATTCCAACATAGGTCTAGATCAGTATTATATACACAATTTGAAGGGCCCCGAGTTCCCGAGTGCTCTAAAGCGCTTTCTGTTACGGATCATTGCCATCTCACCTCTGTCTGCGTGAATTCGAGTCTAGGGTTCGACCAATGTAGTAATGTGAGAAAGCTTGCCAGTAGCTTCTCGTGGCTCGGTGGTTCTTTTCGGGGTTTTCCCGCGTTCTTCTTCCACCATTAATATTGGCAGCCATATGTAGCCTATCGTGTGCTGAAAAATGGCGTTAAGCTCTACAACAGCAACAAGAAACATAATTTGTGTTGACCAGTTGTAAGAACCTTATCACCACTTTTCAAAACCCAACACCCTACCTCCCAAAAGACAGGATACAAAATTAACGTAATAACAGCAATCAACCTAAGACCACATTCAAGATCTTTTTGTTTTCATTTTAAAGTGTGCAACCAAGCGAATAGCGTTATGTTCGCAAATTACATTAGAATTACTCAACGATTCCACATTAGGCTTCAAGAACTAGGCAAGGAAATGGAAGTCTCACTGCAATGCAGCTTCTTATAGGGATCAATCAATAAGCTATATCAAATAATTAATGGATACTTACCGCCAGCTTTGAGGCTATAGTTCATGCTTGTCAAAATTAGAAATTATTTAGGTGCAGTCGCTCTCGAGCACGTGGTTGCTAGATATCGCAAATGATTCATATATTAAACATTCAGGACAATATTAGGTATCAAAGTATATACTAGAACAATAGAACCAAGCCTGCCACCACTCATGTAAAAGTCTATAGCATTTACGAATGAAATATGTAAAACTTGACATAAAATATGAGGACATAGAATTTGCAAAATACGAAACAGTGTTCCAGTTCTTTATCCTGTAATTCGTTGTAATGCTTCATTTAGGAAAGACACACTTTTCATATGTAAAATGATATACCAACATATGAAACAAAATACTATTTAATGCATAAACGATTTTGTTTTTACTATCATATGGAGCACGACACTAATGGCATGGAGAGGGGACCCAAAGCACAGGGTAACATGCAATGTTTGTAGAATCATTTAAAGTTGGTAGAATGGATTCTTAATTCATTATGTGGAAAATCTTAATGGCATTTATCTGATACAAGTATAATAGAGTTAGTAAAATCGATACATTGCTTTCCTGTTAATTGGCTCACACCAAATCACCTAACACTGTTCATTTTTAGGCGGCTGTCTGTACAAGGGCCAGGCATATAACGAGGGACAGAAATGGCTAGACGGCTGTGATTACATATGTACATGCGTAGATGGCACCAACGGACTTTACAAGTGCTACTTTCCGTAAGTGAAATCAGCATGACATACAATTGCAAGGTGTGATCAAATTAAATGTTATATCAACATTTCTGACTCCTTGACATGGACCATTAAATGAAATCTTAATTGCGAAAGTTGAAATTCATTGTGGGCTTTCAAAGTAGAGATAAATAAAATTTAAAGGAGAACAGTGACTTTGAAGGAATATGAACCCTTCCAGGTGCCAAGAATAGGACAAATGGAGTGAATAGCTTGTTGCTAGACCACTGCCAAGTGCCCTTGTTAGACTACTCAGGGCAGACAAAAGGCCTCACTTGAAGACCCATTCTAAACACAGCATGAGCTCTGAAAATGGTTTGCCTGTTTTGTTTCCTGCATCCAGCCTTTGTTTGACTACTTATAAATGTTTTTGTTCCTCTCCCAAGAATCATGTACGTTTTACTGCACTTGTTTTGCTGTTAATAACTTTTTTAAAAGTATGTTTTAAACGATAATACAAAGACAACCAAACCATATATGTCATAACATACACATGTGTATGATCCTTACTTTAACGACTTATAGCTGATTAACTGGAGTTTACCATGCCATGTTCAACTAATTAGCATGTGTTAATAATTATAGTACTATTAAATTTATTCTTCTAGTAATTGTCAGAAATCTGAAACAGTATACCTTTCAAACTGTAGACGTCTTTCTTGTTATTGTCTGCTAAACGACATGTGTCTGATGTATCATTTTGTTCTAATTATAGGTGTCCAACATGGAACTTGGTTAGTGTGTGCTATATGGAGCCGCCTGCTCCTGGCAAGTGCTGTCCCAAACCTAAATGTCCAGACAACATCATGATAAATTATCCTGTTGGTTACCAAGAACTTTAAAAAGAGCAACCTCAGCACTATTTAAATAAAATCGCAAAAAATAAGTAATTGTTTACGGTACAAGTCATTATTCCGTTTTTTCATATCTAGTGAAACAAACTTATTTTTCACCTTTAAATCTGAATTATACACGATATCTACATAGTGTACTGTTGTCACTCACGACTTTTCCTTCACATATTATATACAGCAGTTAGACGAAGCAACTTTGGCCATATACGAGTTTTCAATTTATATGAATGTTCTTACACATGTTTGACAATTTCTCTATTTTAACAACATTTGCCGAGGAAACTATTTAACAAGGTAATACTTTATTTTATAAATTGAACACACTGTCATCGATTCCTCGGCATATG
>JAECUM010068176.1:0-19058 GCA_016617855.1 Megalonaias nervosa
TATATCTTTACAATGAAATTTCTACTTGTTTATATCGAGTTTAGGTGCAACGGGGACAGAAACCATCGATTTCTACTATTTTATGTTTTATATTACCTTCAACTTCCTCTGTCTGCGTGGGTTCGAGTCTCGGGCTCGGCCAATGTGGTTATGTGAGAAAGCTTGCCGGTAGCTTCTCGTGGGTCGGTGGTTCTTTCTGGGTTCTCCCGGGTTCTTCCTCCACCATTAATACTGGCCGCCATGTATAGCCTATCTTGTGCTGAAAAATGGCGTTAAACCCTATAACAACAACAACAACAACCATCAGCTTCGATCACGGTAAATTGGAAGTTAAACTCAAGAAGATATTTGATCGTTCATAACACGTAGGTCGCATAATACAGTATTAGTTTTTATTTTCTTAAAAGCAGTTAATAAACTACCACATTCGCATCACTCATCTGAAAACGTCTATACATTTGCCCCTAGCTCTGAAGTCCCCACGTCGTCTGAAAATGTCTCTACATTTGACCTTAGCTCTGAAGTATCCACGTCATCTTTAAAAGCCTAAAACATTTGACCGTTGTTCTGAAGTCCCCGCGATGACTGTTACTAGGGGAACACTGAATTTAGACAATCTCTTTTATTACTCAATCTCTTGAGATTGATTGGTCCATCATTGTTAATTGTATTAATACAACTGTTACTGAGACAAAAATTTTATCATTCTTTAAATTCCGATGAAAAAACCTAAAGGTAATATATGGAACTCTAACCTCCTTCGCTTACACATTGCCTCCGCATTGAAACAAATTCTTACGTTCAAATTAAAACTGACACTATTACGATAAAAAAATATCCTTTAACAGCCCAGGATCAGAGAATCTTTTGATGCCTACAGATTACAAGTTCACGTCTGAACAAGACTTTTATTTAGACAGCGGAAGAGTGTAACATATACAGTGTTAATTAAAAATGAAGAAAATGTTACTACTCGTTATGGCAGCATAGACGCTCGGCTTAAGTTCGTTTCAGTTAGCAGACTATTGGCATACGCTTGCATGGGATTACTGAAAAAAACCCAACAATTTATAACTCAAGACAAATTACAAAGCCATAAAAGAAACTGCACTGAAACACATTGTACAAAGGAACATTAAATCTTTGCAAATGGAGGTGGAAGAGATAAAGAAACAACTTTAATAAGGACGTATGTAAATCTTACACACCTGTCATATGAAACATCGTGAAAATATCGTGAAAATATGTTGAAACATTTTCTACCAGTGATGGGATCTGGTAATTTCCAGTGTTAAATCTTAAATCCATGGACCAGGATATATGATTTGATAATAATGTAAAGCGACCTCTCCCCACCCACCCACCCACCCAATACAAATTGACAGACAAGGCGAATAACTCTGCCCACGATTAAGAGAAATGAGATGAAATTCTTCAAAGCTTCGTTTATGTCTAGAAGACACTGTTCATGCCAGATAACATCATATATATTGACGTCACGATACGGCCCGTAACTCTGTCAAAAGTGAATGAGAAAAAAAAGACCCTCCCCACTTAAACCACCCCCACTGTACATCTAAATTTAGGGGACACCTTTTATCTCAGATTTTTTTTTCAACTTCGAAAGTAACAATGTGAAAATGATGGATAACGCTCAAAACTCTGTCCCAAAAAAGGAGAGCCCAAACTCCTGAAAGGCACAAAGAAAGGGTATAGCGTTCACATCAAACTTCATAAGAGTATGTTATACGGTACCTGAGCTACGCTGGTTACAAGCAACTATCAGAGTACAGATATCGAATTGATTGACAAGGCTCATACCACTCTCAAAAATGAAACAGAAGATACCAACCCCGACCCCAAACAATTAAACCCCACCACCACTCCAACAAGAGCACACGTGTGTAAATTAGAAAGTATTCACACCAAATTGCATTAGGATATGATGAACAGTTCCTGAGTTGTACTGGTTACAATAAACTGTCGCTGTCAATATCCAAAGTTCGTCGTACATGGTCTGTGACCCTGACAGAAAGGTAGTTGGAGAGATAAAATCTTTGTATGGAACACGCTGAAAGGCAATTAACCTACTAAATGGCAATATCGAAGGATTAGTAGGCTCTCCTGGTTACAAAAGGTGTAGATGGATGGACAAATGTGGCTGGAAGGAAATTGCTGCAGCAGAAACAAATAAAAAAGTGGTTGCTAAAGGGATAATTTGACTTACATCACCGTACATTAAAAAAATGCTGCTGCGAAATCATGCGACATTGGTGATAAGAACCAAAGTGCATGTACATAATAGCACAGCCCGTGCACTTGGTCATGTCCATAAAACATCATATGGATAATACCCCAGCCCGTGCAGTTGGTCATGCTCATAACAAATCACCTTGATTATAGCCCAGCCTGTGCAGTTGGTCATGTTCATAAAAGATCATCTGGATAATAACCCGGTCCGTGCAGTTGGTCATGCTCATAAACGATCACCTCGATTATAGCCCAACCTGTGCAGTTGGTCATGCTCACAAAAGATCACCTGGATGATAGCCCAGCCCCTACAGTTGGTCATGCCATAAAAGATCATCAAGGTGATAGCCCAGACCATTCAGTTGGTCATGCTCATAAAAGATCACCGGGATGATAGCCCAGCCCGTGCAGTTGGTCATGCTCTTTAAAGATCACCCGGATGCTAGCCCAGTCCGTGCAGCTGGTCAAGTTCATAAATAATCGTCATAATTTAGCTCAGCCCGTTTATTTGGTCGGCCTCATAAAAGAGCATTGAAATGATAGTCCGTTCAGTGCATTTAGTCATTCTTATGAAGATCGTTTAAATTTGTAAATGACAGCCCTGCAAGTGGTCATGCTCATGAAGATCAACCAAAAGATAAGCGCGGTCCGTTCATCTGATCATCCTCGAAAAGAAAATAAGCACTATCTACCTGAATGTTCCTGTCAGATATGGCAAATAAATACTCTCTGAGACTGCATCGTCTCCAGGCATCCTTAGAACAATAAACCTTAATATCAAGGCAGGTGCATTCGTGATACCAGGAAACTTAAGTAAATACGGCTGAAAAGATTACGCAATAGTACTCATTCTGGACAACAATCCCCCACGCAGCCCCCTCATTAGCAAATTCTTCATCTTGTAGTTTTCTTTGTTTGCACGCAGCTGTTTTCTTTTTCTTCTTAATTCCACTTAAAAATCCTATTTTGCTACAGCTACTTTATCTATTTTACTTGTGTTTTTGTTATTCTTGGCTTTTCAAACGCACATCGTAGTTTACTTGTAAATATTTTGTTGTCATAATAGTATAATGGAAATGTGCACAAGTTATATCAACTTAATTATCCCTCTCCCTACATGATACACATATTTCAATATGACAACCGTTCAGCAAAAACTAATATTGAAAAATATTTGGAGAGAGAGAGAGAGAGAGAGAGAGAGAGAGAGAGAGAGAGAGAGAGAAGGAGGAGCAGTTTCTCCTGCAATGGTATCGTGACTGAGTCTTGGATAAATACTTACACGCAATTGTTCTTTCCGCCAAAAATAAACGTGTCAGATGCATGTAAGTACTTGTAAGTACATTTTTCTCCAGGTGAGACAATCACACTTTTCTCAATATTTAAAGCTGAAAATGACTGAGAAAATTTGATTAAGAAAGACATATAATTAGTCACCAGAAAAACAATGTAGAAATGCATCATCCTAATGGAAAGAGACCAATAATATGTCCAAGCCACCATCCTGTTGTTACTCTCATGAAACGAAGAAATGTAATATACACTAAGCCATATACAAATTCTTTCTAAACATTTTTCCATGGCATTTGTATTGCCTTCGTCACATATGCATCGTCCCAGTTGGTATACAAGGTTACGTTAAAATAACATCATACATCAGTGAGTAAATCATTCGGAATTTCAGCACAACCTATAATTATCAGATCATCCGAACCTGATATGTTCACTAGATCTCGAACAAGTTCGATTTTCAGCGTTCTTGTGCCGCAAATAAATGAGTTATGGGCCTTGATTGTTCTTCTCCCAAACATTTGTTTCTGCAGCAAATCTAGTCCAAGAATAGTTGATTTTAAGCAGCTTGATATTGAAAAGGTCTTGGATGAAGGTGTTTTAAATTATTCCATGTCATTATTTACACGAGTTAAGGCCCCCAATTGCTCATTAACATTGATTGCTACAGCATGAGGATCGATGGATTTTACGTGTGACATGCATTTCATCCTGATGAGGCCTTTAATTTGATTGTATCCAACGTTCTATGTCATCATTTACAGAAGCTATGATTCCCGATAACCCGTTCTTCAAGTTTTAACCTACAGCATACGTTTCTTAAACTTTGTTGCATTTTACTTACTTCTTAAGCGTTTCAGGTCTCGTATGGACTTTCCGCCTTAGCTTTGATTTATCTAGCATGAATGCACGAAGTGATAATTGGATGTTGATCTTTTGTGTCCACCTCTATAATTATGAGAGCGCAGATACGTTTTATTTCCAGGTTTCTATGGCTGCATTATCCTAAAGCCTGGATTCCACAGCATAACTGTAGCCAGGATTATTAGAGGTTAACAAAATATGGTGGCCATTTTAACACTGGCGAGATCTTGAACGAGTTGAAATTTGCCGCAGCTACGTCCCTTGAGATTAATTGCAAAGGTGAGAGGTCAATAATTAGAAGAGAGAAAGCCTATTTCTCCAAAGTTTGATTTTCACGCCCTGCAATTATCTGGAATGAACGGATTTCAAGAAAGTTTGTGTTCACACGTTTGACTGCAAGCATTTGACATCATGGTTGAGAGTTAAGGCCCATTATTGTACTGCAAAAATCATCTATTTAAGGCACGGCTGAACAAATTCAAGGAAGCGGTACTTTGAACGAGTTCGATTGTCAGCTATGAAAAGGTTCAATCTGCATCGTATCTTAAGCACAAAACATTGTATTGAATGCAACATTAAATCCAGAGGCAATACTTGAAAAAATGAATTTCCTACAAGGTTTGTCAAAACTAACCATGACGTAAAGTCTCGGACGCTTTGCCACCCCACCCACCCTCCCCCCCAAAAATCTGAACATCACCTAAGAATACAAACATATAAAGATATTTATCACCCAATTAAAATCAGACTCCTAGACATGACTTACATATAATTAAAGGTTGGCGTCAATCTCGTACTCGCGTGAAAAAGAGTTCAACCATGCGTCAATATCAACAGTGCTGGTGACTTTGTCGTCTAAAATCATGGCAATGCTCAAACGTTAGTATATTGGTTTGAAGATTGATTCCATTACACTCAGCACTAAATCTTCCAACTGCTTTGATTACAAACGACTATCTTTCAAGGTGAATTCTCAGATATTTAAACTATCCTTCGCGGCAAAATAAAAATCATCTCTCTCTCTCTCTCTCTCTCTCTCTCTCTCTCTCTCTCTCTCTCTCTCTCTCTGTGCATTACTCTCTTTATCTCTATCTCTGTCTCTGCCTGTCTTTCTTTCTTTCTCCAATATTTACACTCGTCATTTTCTGTATAAACCTTCAGGTTTCCGTCATTTGATCAATTCCCCAGGCATAAATGACACACATTCTTTAGTGAAAAGGGCGCGAACATAAAGAAGCAAGCGTAACAGTGATTTATGAGAAACACTGACGATTTACTGACGCTTAAAATGACAATACTGTTATGCATATAAAGTTCTATATGAGTAAAAGAAGGCAACAGGGTCTGTACAGGATAATATCTGAAACAAATTAGTCACAACATGATACTGTCCCCAGGACCACTGTCTACCGTATGTACTTGCTTATAAGTCCAGTCAAAGTGCAAATAACAAAAATCCCGATCTGCCGTGGCATAATGCACCTGCAGATCAGGGTCTATGTTGTTTGTTCTTCGGATTACTTCTATCAAACTGTATAGGCCAGGATCTGCCGGCGCATTATGCGCAGGCAGATCTGGGTCTGTGCAGTTTGGAGCTGGATTCAACTTATAAGAGGTTATGTACGGTAAATATTGTGTAAAAATGCAAGTTGAAACATTACAGACATTGCTTTAGGTACTCTCACTAATTATTAGGTACAATTCAGCACGTACTGATTAACCGCTCCGGTGGCCTAGTGGTTAGAGCGTCCGCCTCGGATGCGGGAGGTCGCGGGTTCGAACCCCGGCCGAGTCATACCAAAGACTTTAAAAAATGGTACTAACAGCTGCCTCGCTTGACGCTCAGCATTAGGAGGTTAGTGTTAGGACTGGTCGGCCTGGTGTCAGAATAATGTAACTGTGTGGGACATCATGCTACATGTCTGCGGCATGATGCCCCCGTGCTAGACATCACTATAAACTGTCACACTGCAGACATCGTAGCGATATGACTGAAAAATTGTTAAAGCTACATTAAAAATCTAAATCACACTCACACACGCACGTACTGATCACCTGAGGTATCTTCTAGCTCCTGTAAAATAAACATTGTGTCAGCTGTGATCGATCTTTTACAAACATAACCATTATCAGCTGAACTTTTAAATTTTGTTTTGGTCGCGAAACCAAAGATATAAATCCATACTGCTACATTCTGTTTATAAACCTATAATTAAAATTCATGTATATAAGTTTTAGTAGTGTTACAATCATATAATGTTGTATGAGCAGAAATGATAAAATTATAGGTTATCCTTTGGTAACTATATATGTCGTATGAACAATATTTATAGTACTATTATTTAGAAACTTTAGAAGAAGTTAGACATTATACCTTTTTTTAAAAAAAACGTTTAACATTAAGTACATAATTTCATCTTAGGCAATCACTATAGACTGACTTTTAAATGGTGTTGTTGATGGGACGAGATTTGAACCTAAATCTCAAATCATGATCGGAATTTTCTGATTTTCCACCAGCAGTCAGTTGAAATATAATGCTGATATAGTACATCACATTCTTGACGCCGATTCCCCAATCTTTCGAAAAGTTTTTGTTTAACTGAGATTTGTGCACGGACTCGAACTGTATCTTAATATTAACCCGAGCTTTTTTATTTTCTTATAGTGTTGATCTTGAAATAACATATAGAAAATTTGATGTCAAATTGTTTGTTTCTTTGAATTAAAATCGTGTATCGACAGACACTGCCATGTACGACTACTTTAAATGGGTTATTCTGCACTCTTATTAATTTGGTTACAAATGTTATTACTGGCTCCGAAGCAAGGCGCGGGTCACGGAGTTCCCTGACTGCATATTTTATCTTTTCCTTCCACGTGTCTGTCCTACTTCTCCTGCGCATCAGCTGTTACATTGCTACGTATTGTCAATGCTATACTTAGTTGTTTACTTTTTATGAGGAGGTCCCTATCCTAGTGCCAAAGATGTGATAGTCGCATATCCGATTCGAGTGTTTGCGAGTTTTAAAATTTCCTAACGAGTAGATTGTGCTTTTTGTGTACTTGCGTACTTGTTTGTTTTTCGAAAGGTGTAGCAAGACGTTGGCCTGAAATAGCCCATTGATTCTGGCGATCTTAATTTTGGTTTAGCTGCGCATTTCTTAGTTCTTTTCTTTCAGCAGCATGACCATCAGGTCATTTGTTTTCAGGGTCACACAGTTTTAGCTTGAAGAGGACCTTCGTGGGTCAGATTGACAGTTCCATGTATCTATGAAGACAGAAACATGTTTATGAATGTGGTACTATTTGTGTATGCTATATTAGGAGAAATGGAGGGATATCTTTTGAGATGATTATTTTTTTATTTGAGATGATTATTTTTGATTTGCTTTATATGCATGGTATATGTGAGTGCTATGTCTTGCTTATGCTGTATGCAGTGGCGTACTAAGGTTAAAAGGCGATGCTGATGGCCCAAAGGAGTTTTGACGCACCAAGACCTATGGCGCCCGTTCTTTTGGTGCACCAAGACCTATGGCACTATGACTCCCCCCCCCCCCCAGGCTCTTGCGGTCTGTATGTATGCTATAAATGTATATATGTTGGTTTTTGTGCTAAGTATATGACTGCTCTGCTATGTTTGTCTGAGTTCTTCTTAGGGTCTTGCATAATTGTGGTGGTGGTGTTGACTTTCTTTCATAGTATTAGTCCTAAGAAGGAGTTTTTTATTTTTCTTTACTGGTGTTTTCCCTTTGCTTTTCCATGCATCTTCTTCTTTCCTGTGTCTTCCTCTCCGCCTCTTCTCCATCTTCTCAATCTCCGTTGATCTCTCTCTCTCTCTCTCTCTCTCTCTCTCTCTCTCTCTCTCTCTCTCTTGTTATCATCTTCTTCTGTCTCTTTCTCTTTCTGGTCTTAATCGCCTTCCTCTCTCTTCGTCTTTTCTCTTCCAGTTTCTTCTCTTTCTGTGCCCTCTGTCTTTGATCTTCATTCCCTGTTTCAGCTTTCTCTCCTCTCGCCTTCGTCCTCTTTTCAGACTATTTGTTTTTGCTCTGTTTATGTCTACACGCTTCTTCCGTTTGGATTAATTTTATTTTTTGGAACCATCACTTTATTATTTTATATTTTTTGCCTAACAAAACTTCTTGAGTGGAATGGTATTCTAGCTTTGGGATGTATTTTTCATTCCTGCATTAAGGTAGTTAATGTAAATTATAAACCGTGTCTCTCCTACATTAGCATTTTGGTATTAGATTTTTAGGCACTTATTTACTTATTTTGCTTGGGATGGCTGGATAATTAAATTTAGAGCGGGCTATGCTGTCTCTTTCTGGGAGTGGAAATTTCTTTGGCCTGTGAGGCTGGAGATTGGCCCACAACCTTCGAAATATATTCCCTAGATGGACTGATATAACGAATCCCTCCAACACTGGCCATGCTTTTTCTCCTCCCGTTCCAGACAGCCGAAGCAGTATGGACAGTTTATTATTGTTTATTTCTAAATTCAACTTAGTGAGATAGTATATATCCGGAAAAATAATGCATTATGGTTATTTTACAAAGGGTATCATGCACCCTAAATTCTTCAACAGAAGCATATTTGTTGTTTCCAACTTTACATAATAGTAACATACCTGGTCTTGTCTTGATCGTCTAGGTTGATGCAGTTAATCTTTTACACCTAGTAATAAATAAAATGACAAAGTAAAAACTTAAATCCCCTCAGAGCCACTTTAAGTGCTGTAATGTTTGTTGACATCGATAAATTTTTCTGCCCCCAGGACTGCAACAGCTACGGCATGTAGAGATTAGAACTTTAATAAGCAGTAGCGGTTTCTAAATGTTCTTTGATCCTTTAGTTTATTTTTATATAGTAGAACCATAATCAAGTTTTCACATCCCAAAGTTTTATTCGAATTAAATAAATATTCACACATATGCAAAAATGATCTTTTGATGCAACATAACAGATGTTAATGACTTAAAAGAAAGATGTCGTTATTGGTGGCGTTCCACAGATTTTATCTAATTCTAACAGAGTGACAAAGTTTAAAGTGAAGATGTTTGCATTTGCAAAATACACAATGGAGAGAATGTTGGCATAACTCTATATCTCTTTCACGTATTGGAGCTGAATTTTCTTTGCAGGTTGTAATTGTGGAAATCACCCAACTTCTAAGCACAAATCTGATCAAAATGTTATCGAAAAGTCAGCCTGAATTAGTCCAAAGTGCACCAGATTTAACAGATATTAAAATAGGGACAAAGAATCTTGCTAGAGTAGGCAATACTACTTCAGAAAATGCAATCAAGGATTTAAAAAATATATAAATAAATAGTGAGAAAAAAAAGTTATCGGCTCGTTCTCTTTACAGTTTACCTTTGAAGACCATAAAATGAAAATGTCTAAGCAAAGTTAGCATTTTTCCTTGTCTTTTTTATTTTTATTTTATACAGGAGCACATCTGAACTAAGGCCCATATGTATACTCTACAATCCAAATTACACCCTGTCAATCATACACCAAAATAAAGGGACTAAAACGTTCTTTCAACAATATCTAAGATATACAATGCCATTTTTTAAATAGCCAGGATACTCAGTGAGGAAAACACGGGAAAATATTTTTCTATAAAAATTAAACCTTATGGAAAGTAGGAAACTTTAGAGCGCCACCTATACAGCATCATCAATTGCACTCCTTTGGAGCAGGCATACCAAAGATGGATTCTAACATTGAGAACACAGCTATAGAAACCCTTCAGAAGAGAGATAAAGACATATTGACAAGTTGATTGCAAGTCAGCCTAAACTAACTATTATACTTAAATTTACTCGAGGGCTAAGTTTCAAAAGACACAGACTATCTGAACAAAGAGGAAGTTTTCTGTAAGTCATGAGGTTATGAACGAATCTTTTGATAATATTGTCTGGGCATAGAAAATGAGAGATTCTGGAACACTATATAGCATGAGTTTTAAGATGTTATTTGAAGATGTGGAACTGCGAACCGCACAGGGGAGAAGCGGCCAAATCTACAGAGCATCTGTGATAAAGAATGAAACAAAATAGCTCTACAGTGCGCCATAAATCTCGTTTTATATACTACTTATACTCGATAATTATCAGGACAATGCGTACCGTTACTCTGGCAACAATGACGTCGCCACAATTACATTTCCTCAATATCGCTATAAATAATGTTCTCTACAAGCCAATGTTTAAATTTGCAAATACATGAACAAAATCGTTCGATAAAATCAAAGCCGATTTGTTTGATAAATACGGCAGGATCAGGTCAAGTGTTCGGTAAGGTTTTTTGTCTCTAAAATTTAAATACCGAATAAACGTGCTCAAGGATAAAAAGATAGTCAAATTTCAAGTGACAAGTGACTGTACGTTTGTGAGTGTGTAAGTGTTTTTTTATTAAGCTGGGGTGGATGAGTCCTGAAATCCCGGACACCCCCCATCCGGCCATGATAACGTTCAAGAATAAAGAAATCATACTATTCCACATTTAGTAGACAGATCGAACGATATCAGCTTTAAAAATGTGTATAATTAATCAAGTGCATTTCTTCTAAATGGATTGTGCAATATAAAAGTTGACAGGTATAATCTTCAGAACCTTTCGGCTATTTGATAAAGATCATTGAATGCATTCTTTCGTAGCACCTGTTCCACTTTGATATATTGCATCCTAAAACTTGTTTTGATTTAAAGAAAGAAAGAAACAAACATAAGAGGTATCTGAAAGAGTAAACGTCATTCAGGCAATGTAGGCTTTCAGAACCGACAAATTTCAGTAATGGGTGTCATTTGTTACATTTTGATTACAAATAAGTTTATTGATGACATTGAATGTGTAGAGCATTCAATATTGGGGATTAAGTAGTCGATTAAGTAGTCGATTAAGTAGTCTCTGCTAAAACTATTTTAGTATTAAATCGTAGAACAACAGTATGCTTTTAATTTTGATTTGAGTAAATGCAAGGACATAGGCAGATCATTTAATTTTAAAGCATGTTTCCATACGTCATTCACATGCAAGATTAAAGTGAATACCTGATTGAAAATACGAAAACATGAATTTTGATTCTAAAAATATATGAACCTGCGAACTTGTTCAACAACCGAGTATCCCCTATCAAGTCAAATCAACAGGTGCGCCAGGTGTCAAAATTACATGAAACCTAAAGCAAAATGAAACATACTTTCCCCCTTTCTACAATATTTGGCCATACAAACACATAGATATATGAAAATGTACAAATATCATGGCATATACTAATCGAGTATTTTGTTTGAAAAGAAACTGCATATAATAACGATTCTTATAACAATGTCAGGAGCTAATACACAGATGTCAGATGTGCCTCAAACAACACACAACGGTCTGCTCTTTCTGATTTTGTCCTTTCTTCCAAACGGTGCACTTTGTATTTAAGAAGAAACATTTCAACCGCTAATATTCCAGAAAAATTCTTGTTTTTTGAATAAATCTACCCCTGCTCATTACAGTCAGAAGTGAGTGGGGGGATATCTTCACAAAAAGTGAAATATAAAATCGATTGTACAGAGAATTGAAACTCACATTGCGATTGCACGTTTAGAAATGATCTCATGCATTGCATGAAAGAAAGAAAACGGATATTACACAAGAACACAACGAAATACAAGTGTGGCTCCGTTTGGTCTACACGTTAGCAGACTTTCAGTACTCTGGTTAGCATGATTGTAAAAATGAATGTTACATACATACCTCCTTGAAAATTGGCAGTTCTGATTAAATAAAAAATGACAGTAGGATGATTCTGATATATATATATATATATATATATATATATATATATATATATATATATATGCCTATATATATATATATATATATATATATATATATATATATATATATGGGAGCATTGTATTCTTTGTATTACTCTTTGTCGTTTATGTATACAAAATTCACATGGCCATGCAAAAGATAATCCACATTTACAGAGAGAGTCTACATTGCAAAATCTCAGCTACATACACATCGCGCAAGAGTCGAGGGATAAAAACTGATTTTGCAGTTCACAAGTGCTATCTTGGTATGGAAGAGGGTACCATCTAGTGCTACTAGGCGAATCGCAGTTTTACAGCTGTAGCCAAGTACTAAGCGTGTTAAAATGCATAAAATGCATTATCTAGCTTTGGTTGCGCAAAAGCTGTTTAAATTCCACAACGAATAAAAAAATTGTAGATAAGGCATGCTACTGTACTTAAGGACTACGGTAAATCAATGACAGATAGCTACATAAATATTTTCATGACAACCTAAACGTACTTATGCATAAATCATGTCTTCAAGCAACCACAAGCATCAGACACAAAACAGTTATAATCTTTATGGTAATCGAACACATGGTCAAGCGAAGTTTGCTTTGAACGACAGTTACTCAGGGTCTCCGTTACTTAAGTAATCCCAAGAAAAGAGTTGTTTTCTGAAATTTTAGATTTACAGGATTGGAAAAAGTATACGAGGTAAAACCATTGTATCATAAATTTTGTATACTGGCCAAGTGACATTGAATGAAATAATTGTGAACTAATTTAAATATTTCTTTTTAATTTATTGACAAAATACTTTACGAGGTAACATCGGTAAAGACAAACCAGAGATTTTATCGTGAAATTTACGTAACTCAATTCATCTGTGTTTTACATTACCCAAACTCATTCCGTGACTATTATTCGGGGTATCCAGCGACTTTTAGGTAGCATTTGAATAATGGAAATACGACATTTCTGCTGAATAGATAGTTACCGTCTTTCGAAATTCGAATAGCTAAATATTCACGCATAATCGAACTACTTTTGACCTGTTGCTGCCAAATTTCATGGAATGAGATACATTTATCTGTTTTGAAGATAGTAAGTGCACGTAGTTGACCTTGATCCACAAAGTAGCCACTGCACGTCGTTCGCCTTGATCCACGTAGTAGTCAAGGCATGCTGTTAACCTTGATCGACATAGTAGTCAAAGCACTTCGTTTACCTTGATCCACATAGTAGTCAATGCACGTCGTTTACCTTGGTCCACAAAACCATATTTTAATCTCAATGATGAGGTTGTCAAGTGCCGTTCATTTCAAAATAAATCTCAAAAGAAGTGTACTGACTGCAGTGTTTCCAGGTGCTTACTGCATATACTCGCTTATAAGTCGAGACTATCTGCATATAACATAAACCCTGGATCAAGATCTACGTCATTTGTTCTACTGATTCCAATGAGCAAAACTGCATAGACCCAAATTGGCCATCGCTTTATGCGACCGTAGACCTGGATCTATGCAGTCTGCAGTTGGACTATTTTGGTAAGGGGGTATATAGGATACTAGTTATCATGCGCATTGACCGAAAAATTTCCCTGCAGTTTATCTCATGATAGAAAATCATTACCATATTCAGTTACCAAGGCTATCTGGGAATCTGCGACAAAAGAGGGTTGTTTGCTGCTAGTTAATGAGTTTACAAGAGCAACGAAACCTGTATAGTGTTATATATTCATCTCGCCTCTTTCTGTCCAGACAGATATATAATTAATAATAATATAGCGACACACTGGAACGCTATCATATATATATATATACCTTATATATATATATATATATATATATATATATATATATATATATATATATATATATATATATATATATATATATATATATAAGATGCGCTCTATTTGGAAAGATTGTCTTCGTGTAGGTCATGTTGCAATGAAATTGTCTTTTGTGTCCAAAATAGTCCGCAAAACTGACAGGATATGTATGTGAAAATAACAGTTGTCCAGAGTAATGGGAATATATAATTATTTTATCATAAGGGTAAGTGAATAAAACTTATGTCATGGACCATAATTCAAATTAATCATTTTGAATTTTAAAATACATTACTATTTCGGAAAGCTGTTCGGTGGTCTGATTGATGTCTACTCTTTACAACACAGTAGAGCAAAGGTTATATTCCGTGTTGCACCTGCAATATGATTTTCGTTCATTCAATCGTGGAACAAATTGTGTTTAAGTGCTATGTTTTGAAGGGAGGATTAGCAAGGTTAGTAATCCTTTTTGTTCAGATTGTAGCCAGCACGTGATATGAAAACGTATGAACACATGATCATGGCAAAGAACTTATTTTCGTTCGTGCCGCTTGATGGTCTCCAGTTGGTTCTGGTGTTCCAGCTGTGGTATTTAAAACTCAAGAGTTTGAGCTTAAGAGTTTGCTTTAACCAATCACACATAACGCTACTTTTGAAAGGTCGTTTCTGATTATTTTATATTGGAAGCTAGATCTCAGTTAGGGCTAAGACGGGCGAGGAGAACAATCATTTCAAGCTAATACAGAAAATATACCCTGTAAGTTCTCCGTAAACACCAAATGGATCAAGCATTGTCATGATACACTTTATGAACAATAAAATAGTGAAATATACAACAGCTTATTAAAGACAGAAATTACTGAATACCCCTCATTATGATCGCTATTTAGGCGTTCTCATTTTCGCTAGCCAAGGTTCCGATGTGTTAACCCTATCTATACCTAAGCGGATCGTTCAGATATTTCAGAGCGCTTTGTCCTAGCGACATCTATTAGATTTCATGAGTTGTCTTGCTTAGTATGTAATGCCAACTAACCAATAGCGTGTAACATCGGTGCATTGTACGTCGGCAAAAAATGGTGGAGGTAATTGACTTCAAAAGGGTACTTTGTAAGTTTAACATCGAAAGTATGACTATATACCAGACATAATACCAGGTGTATTTGAGGGAAAGGAGAGACGTATTTGTACAAACACGGACCGGCAGTGGAAGATTGCTTATTTTTGAGTCCATTACAGTTGTGTGCTCTCCTTGTCTCGATCTTATAGGACCAGTGTTCAAGTTTAATTTTGACTGGATGCGGTGGCTTGCCGCCGCGTCGAATGAAATTCACAGATCCGAAGTACCGAAATATCTGAACAATCAGCCAAGGCGTAGATAGGGTTAACACATCGTAACATTGGCTAGCGAAAGTGAGGCGCTTTGTGCAACACACAGCACGGGGAAACAAGATAATCTCAATATGTGGCAAAAGCTAAAGCTGAAATTTACTCACAGATCTGGATTCCCACTGTCTGTTGTTTGCTCTATTCTTAGAAACAATATTTAACGAAATTTAGAATTACGGTCGGTGTACTTCTAACTTTAAAAGGCGAGATTATTATCTGAGAAAAGTACAAAGTCATTACTCAGCAATTAACTATATTTTTGTCAAAAAACGAAAGAAAATTTGGTCATCGCATGGATTTTGCACATTTTAATTTATATAAAATGTTGCATACTTGTTCTATAGTGATTGTACCCAACTGTTGTCTCACTCCGAACTGCATTTGTACATGGAAGCAAACTATTTACCAGTTAGAGGAATTAGAAATAAAAGTCATATTCATTCGAGATTTGTGATGTTCTTCATAGCTGGGGCGGAATTTGTTTAAGCAAGTTTGAATGATTGTTTAGATTTCCAGCTATAAGAATCAAGGGGAGCTCTGTTCATTTATAATAAAAAACAGTTTGTGATTGAGAAATTAATTACAAACACGTGTATTCAATTAAAGATCGCACATGCTGTTTTTCTTTTTCTGTTATCAACATTCATTAAATCCTAAGAGGGTCTTGAAACCTGATGAGCGAGAGTTTCAAGAAACACCACGGATTTGGTGAATGTTTATACCAGGAAAAAGCACGTAAGATCTCTTTACTTACATAAAAACATAAAATAGCTTAAATTTTCAGAAGCAATTTGAAGTTTCCTCAGTGAAGGCGCCAATCTGGTACTTTTTTTAACGTAACTATTATCCTAGGCGGCGAACGCTCCCGATCAGTTGATGTAAACGGATGAGCATCTCTCAAGAAAGCCAGTTTTTAAGATCTACTGAGAAATAACCCCTCAAACCAATTGTTCATTATTACATATGTCATTTTTGAGGAATTAAACACCTGCTTTATGTTTGGAAGGAAATTATGTGATATTGCTTAGATTATGTACCATAATCGAATTTGTACGCAAATTTCAATACACGCCGGTTTCTGTGGAGCAGAGGAGTTGAAAACTCCCCTTTACGTCCATCGTTGTCTCCATTGCTTGAAAAACTAAAGACGTAAAGAGAGCACGTAATATTTTTCTGCGAGGAAAATGTCACTGGAGATCCCAGGAGGATTGTTTGAGTTCAGTCAGTACACACACGAAGCGAAATGTGCAGCCACTTGTTTACAGTCCGGCTGGAAAAAGCATACCTATAACAACACATCAGGACATTGATTCCACATATATCCCATATTGATATATGGATACGACCACATTGATACACCTCGTCCAACAATGCTGCGCACTTACGTTTTGGTACAAAATATAGGGATCGGATGTTTTTATCCGGTAGCAGCATTCGCCCAATTCCTAGGGTTTCAACACAGCGAAGTGGGGGCGTGGTGTGGTGTGGTGGGATGGGGTGGGGTGGGTTGGGGTAAGAAAACCTTAACTTATTTAGATGTAATTTCAAGTTCCATGTGAAAGCGCCCATTTGGCAAGTAATTACATGAAATTACTCAGATTCTAAACCGTGTTTTGATGAATGGGCAAATGATTATGCAGTTACTGTGGAGCAGACGAGTTTTGAAAAATCCTCATCGTCGTTTCTCTTGCCCTGTACAATACATACGATGTGTTAGTGTAATAGAACAGTCTTATTTCTCTACTTATCAATTTCTTTTTTCTGTTTGACTGGAGAACATGGTGACATGTTTTCGGTCAATACAAACTCGATGCGAATGCACGAGCAGTTTGTTTTAGGCGTCGATCAGAAAAAAAATATAATTATAACAACACACCAGGGCATCACTAGCGAGCGAGTCCTATATTGATACATCCACATGACCACATTGACACATCTCGTTTAGCAATGCTGCTTTAGCACTTTTATGTCAGAATCAATCTCACTATCGATAATTATACAGTTGTAAAAAACAATCCTTGAGCAAATCACAGCCAACCTTGAGTTTTAACACCCTTCAAGGCTGCAGACCAAGACTCTAGTTCTTAAACGACCATACTGCAAAATATTATCGTAGGATTCAAATTACCATTTGTACTTGCATATATTGTCACAATCATCATTGCAGGAGAGGGAAAGAAAATCTGAAATTGCTCTAAGCTGGTAAGTCATAATAATCAACAATAATGCTAGATAGGAAAGCATTATACATAATGCGTCGTGCCGCAGACATGTGACATAATGTCAGTAGTATAGTGGGGCTGTTTACGGACAATGGGAAAATACATCACAGACCTCCCACCCACCAACCCGGCACGTTTACGGACAAGATTTATAGGGACAAAAAAATCACCCTGGGCACGTTTACGGACAATGGGAATTTTGTATAGGGACAAGAGGAATGGCACAGGTAGGGTGACGTCACGGTACTGGACACTTGCAACAATGTAGCAAGGACCGTGACGTCATGCCACCTGTGTCATTTCTATATAAAGTTTGAATCATTCGCGTTCGTGTTTGTGTATAGCAAGTACCGTGACGTCATGCCACCTGTGTCATTTCTATATAAAGTTTGAATCATTCGCGTTCATGTTTGTGGATATTATAATATTATACCCAAATTATACAACTGACTAAAAAAAATTTAGATAAGAGAATAATGTTTTTGTGAGTTAAAAGATAAATTATACAATCGAATAAATTTTTTTAGGCAAGAAAGAATAAATCTTTTCGAGGCAGTGGAGTGGCCCTGAAAAGGGCCTTTGGTTTTTTGCTTCTATTGTCTCCAGTTCTTCCACCAGCTTCTTAATTTTCCAATGATTCCTTTCTTCGTCTTTTTCTTTTCTTCGTCTGGAATCCAGTCTGGATGTCCCATGTCTCTAAATTTTTTCTGTATTTTCATCCAGTTAATGTTCAGTCTTTCAAAGTCCTCTTTCTTTTTTTTTGGTTTTCCTTCTCCTTTCTCTCTTTTGTCCATATCTCTTTTATTTTCTTCACCTCTTCTCCCATTACCTTTTTCATAATCTCTTCTCCTTTCTTTAAGCCGTCTAAGCCTTTTTTGACAGAAGGCCACTCGGTTAAATGGAATATGTCTTCCAAATAACATCTGATTTCTATAACAATATCAATCACTTGTTTCAAAGTTACCACTCTTACATATTTAAGTTGTATGAAGCCTCTCAACTTCTCCGCTTCCTCCACTATCATCCCTTGTAATTCAAAAGTGGCTACTTTCAGTCTGGTCACTAAGTCTTGGCTGCCTGGGAACCTCCATTCCTTTTCAAGCCTATCCAGTACGTATGATCCATCCATCATCCAATACCAACCGTCTTTTAATTGGTTAAATACTTCCATCTTGATAGGTGTTAAGTCAACGGGGGTAGCCAGACTGACTAGCGTTCCGCGTTATATACGTCAAGCACGTACGTGAACGAAAACATCCCTTACACTCACTTCACATATTATCTACTATCCACACCAACGGACGAGAATGCATAAAACATACACACTATACTATCTACACAAACGAACGCGAATGCATAAAACACACCATATTTACTATTCACACCAACGGACGAGA
>JAECUM010068177.1:0-14012 GCA_016617855.1 Megalonaias nervosa
AAAATACACATGGATGAGCATGCTAGTGTGCTACATATTGGACAAGGTATTATTGATCAATTCTCTGTCAGAACTCAATCTCAAAAACATAAGGGAAACATGAATACTTATTTTCTGTCTACAATGTTTTGTTATGCACAACATAGGATCAACATTTAACAAAAGGGTTGAAAATATCGCTTTTTAAAAAGTAATTTCAAATATTTATGGAAAACGGGTAATTACACCTGGAAGTCACGTCAGTATGAAAGAAAGGTTATCAGGAGCTGTGTGCGCACCAAACAAATCTTGTGGTGCAACATATTGTATAATTTAATTAGAATGTTATGGACATTTTCTTACTTTTTCATGAAACTTTCTCCACCATTTTCATGTTATTTCGTCCTCGGAGTTACAATATTATATAACACTATTGTCCTTTAAGGACTTAATGACGTCTTCAACAATAATCTTTATTTAGATCTAAAAGCTGCACGCCTTTTCGAAGTGTGCGAATGAGAATCTCATTTTAAATTAATCAAGGCACCTCTCTCAGAGTTGGTTTACATTTTCTACCGTACTTCATACATAGAGATCATGCACGGACTCAAATAAATATAGAATGAACAATATTGTAGTATTCTATGAAATAAATTATAAAGTTATTACAAATATGTGTTCTATAATTCTTCCCTACCTTACCCCATAATATCACTAGGATAAGGTAGTAGTATAAGAAATTGGGTGTTCTAGGGCACTTTTAGCACTACGTGATAAAAGGGTAACCAGAAGAGTTCCCATGGATTTATACTACCGAAGGATGGGTGTTCTGAGCGACTTCAAAAAATGGGAGGGGGTACTTGTCTGCTCCGACCTATAAGAAAATGGGGGTTTGGGGCCTCTACGTGGCCATGAATCTGAGTGATGGGGTTACTGGCTCACCTTTTTGTAGTATCAAAGAGGGTTTTGGCTCACTGAATTAGATTTTGTGCTTTTGTAATAGTGTGTCTCTTCCGTGTTATCCTTGGAGTGTGGACAAGTTGGGTCTGAGAGAGGAGAGCCATGATCCAGTATTTGAATCAAGCGAGGAGGAGTCTCAGGAATGGTTGAAGCCTGCGAGTTAAGAGTTATGTGCCTGAAATGATCTATTGTGAAGAGAGTGAAGAAGAGGAGGATGAGGAGTGGGTGAAGCGTAGTCACAATCATCAGCGTCCAGTGCAGCGATAAAATCTGCAGTATTACATCAAAAATAAGTTTAAGCATTTTCAATTGTCGGAGTCTCAGCAAAATAAGTTTAATTAATGGCTGAATAAGGTGATTTGATTTTTGTTGATGGATCGTGCAAAATTCATAAAATTTGAGTACGTGTTTAATTTTATCTTTGGAAAAATGAGTCTTCACGAGCATGAGGCAAAATGTAAGATTGTCTCTGGGAAGCGCTTGATGGAGGAGTATGATGAGATTATTTCGGAGGTGTTATCGTACTCAGGGAATCTGTGGGAACCCATGAATGGAATTGTTTTGGATATCCAAGCCACTTATCGAGTGAATTTTTCCCTTTAGTAGAGATCACTTTTTCAAATCTGAAGACGTCCTGGCTTGTTTTTTGTTTATTTTTGTAATTCCCGCTCGTAAAAAGGTCATTGTATGGGTTCTCCTGAGGAATCCTGGAGGGTGTAGGTAATGGGAATTCATTTTTGAATGGTATCGACGACGACGACTTCTTCAGTCCATTGAGGAGTGTATCCTTTTTCGAACGTAAATTTATGTCTGCTGATTCTGACGTGATCCCCTACTTTGAATTTGGCTCTAAAATGAGGCCTCTACGACCTGTTGTTTCTGGCTTTTGGAGGAGGCTTCTGCGGGAGTCGTTCGAATCCTCCGATGCCAGGTATGATTGTAGTTGTCAACGAGGTCTGGCAGGAACTCTAAGTATCGGTTGGTATTATCGCTGGTTAATAATTTCCACATGCGATTTTTGAGAGTTCTGTTAAACCGTTCGATGATAGAGGCTTTGAGAGGATTTTGGGCGCTGCACAAGGTGACGTTATTTTTTGAAGCCACTCTGAGACGGTTTTGTTATAAAATTCACTCCCATGATCTGCCTAGAATTTACTGGGTTTTCAGTCTCCTACTATTTTAACCAGCGCCACTACGAAATATTTTTTTTTCTTTGTTTTTGAGAGGAATGACCCAGGTATATTTACCGACAACATCGATGACGGTCATGAGATAATAGAAACAATCGTTGTATGCGCTATAATCTCTCATATCAATGAGATCTGCTGACCACTATGTCCACGGCGAGGACGCTACGTCGTGCGAAACTCTTGCCTGCGGGTTTATGCTGTTCCACTGGAAGCAATTTCATGGCCAGATCTTCTGCTACCCCTATGCCAAACTCATGTTTAGTGCCAATGATGCCACACGTTCTCTGAAATTTTTAGGCTTGAGTTCTTTTAAGTCCCTCAGCATGACTCGATTGCATCTCGCTTTATCGACGGGATGATCTTGGTAATCAATATCGTGGTGCATCCTGATGACATCGACACCGTTATAGGGAGCCTGACCTGGCAGTGGCTGATCATGTTTATCCAGTTGTTATTCTAAGGGATACCACGGCTCTGTATATTAATGTCCTGGCATCGTCCATCCACCACGAGGTTTGGGAAGCTTTTCGATCAGAGC
This sequence comes from Megalonaias nervosa, assembly GCA_016617855.1. Lineage (NCBI taxonomy): Eukaryota > Metazoa > Mollusca > Bivalvia > Unionida > Unionidae > Megalonaias > Megalonaias nervosa. Next base: position 2,668 of record JAECUM010068177.1, read on the forward strand.
ATGGACATCCATGGCTCCACCAAGAATTTGTCGATGTCCACATCCTCTACAATCTCCCACGCACAGACTGCGGTCCACGCGAAGGTCTTCTCAGCTCGTACCATCCACAGATCCTATCGTCGACGTTTTGAAGTTGTAACTAGTTATACACCGCTCCTTTATGCGCTGTGTGGAGATATCGCACGACTTCATCGGAAGGAGGTAAACCAAACGAATTGAAATACTCTACGTTGTTCGAATGAGGATCATTGACGATGACCACCCAGTGCGTGCCCTGTCCATCGTAATAACTTTGCAGATTAATAAACAAGCTCTCGTCGGAGATGGTCTGTTCGGAAAGTTGATCTTTAGAAAAAGACCCCTCGGAAATGTGGAACGCTGAATCCTAATAGATGTTCGAGATCGAAGTTGCTTAAGACTTTTTTTCTCATGTCCTTGCCCCTTGTGGTTCCTGGCAGCTGGAGTCCTTTCTCGAGCCCAAGCAATCCTGGCATTAAGGATACAGCCATGTCTGCTAAAAGAGGTCAGATAAATTCTCCTTGTATGGTCAGCTGAAAGGCAGACAAGTTCAGAACGATGCCTTTCCGACATGTCTTATGTTAAGCCACATACGTGGCTTGAGGCTGGGAGAACATGATCCGATAAGATTCGATGAGACCTGACACTTTCAGACGGATGGAGGCAGATTTTGTATGCGTGGCTGCCACAGCGATACTCTTCTTCTGCTGTGGGGACAGCGTTACTTCGACTGGAACGTATGACACGACGTTATCTGGAATGGTAGCATTTGTTTCGTGGTTTTCGACGGTTAGAATAACTGCAATTGGCATAGCCAATGGATGAGGTCATGATGGCTGGATTTTGCTGTCCTCTTCCATAAACTTTGCTTCCGTTACGCATGACCGCCTTTTGAGTAGCTCCTGTGATGGCTTCCGTGGCTGAGGCCAGTCCTAAAGGTGCAAGGACTGACGCAAATAACTTGGAAGTCATGGTCTTGACGAAGGGAAGGATGGCAGTGGCTTTGGAGCCTCCGTCACTTCGTCGAGATGACTTTTTTCTGGGCATGATTGTCTATACAAGGATATTCATTTTTCCATTGAGCACGTCCAGCGTCATCAATCGGCCATAGGTAACCATCGCATAGCAAATGTAATTGGGATCACCATCCTCATTATTGATATCTCTCTGCCTCCACACCACAACCGGGCCTGTCAACCTGATCAGCGCTTACGCTCGCACACTCAGCGCCACCACAGATATCAAGGATGAGTTTTACAACGAGATTGACTCACTCATCGACAAAATTCCCAAGGAGGAGAACGTGATATTACTGGGCGACTTCAACGCTAGAGTGGGTGCCGACCATGATTCTTGGCCTTCCTACCTTGACAAGTTTGGCATTGAGAGGTTGAATAAGAACAGGTAGCGACTCCTAGAGATGTGCTGGTACCATGACCTCAGCATCACCATTTCAGTCTTTCAGACAAAGGAACAGCACAAAGTGTCTTGGAGGCATCCCCGGTCCAAACACAGGCACCAACTGAACTTGATCATCACGAGACGGTCTGCCATGAAGAGTGTGCTTCTTACCCGTACCTCCCACAGCGCTGACTGCGACATCCATCACTCGCAGTTGTGCTGGAGAATGTAGCTTCAGCCAAAGAAGACCCACTGCTCTAGGCAAGAAGGTAAACCACTTATTGATGTGAGCAAGACGTCATATCCAGACAAGGCTGAGAAATTCACTGACCCCCTCTCCAAGGTGTTCGATTCAGAACCTCCCTACGGCAGTGCCAAAGAGAGATGGGATCACATAATGACACTGTGTACAGCACAAACACACGGATCTTTGGTAAGAAGCAGAAAAAGAACAACGACTGGTGTGAGGCCAACTCCGACACACAAATGCAGCAATAGAAGAGCGTCGCAGTGCCCACCTGGAATACAAGCGTTTCCCTTGCTAGAGGACACTACAGGCATACTACCAGAAGCAAAGTGCAGAGGTTAGCACGGCAGTGCGCAAATAAATACTGACTTCAGCTCTATCTATATCGTAAATATCAAAGGCATCTACGATGACATAAAGAAAGCAATGGGTCCCACAAAGAAAGTGACAGCACCACTGAAGTCTGCCGCAGTCGATACGATCCATGACAAGGGCAAGCAGATGGAGCGTTGGGTGGAGTACTACTGTGAACTGTACTCCAGAGAGAACCACGTGATCAACAATACCCTCAACACCACTGAAAACCTCCCTCTTATGGCCGAACTGGACGAGAAACCTACTGCGACAAAGCTAAAAAAAAGCCTTAGAGAAACTGTCCTCAGGTAAAGCCCCAGGGAAGGATGGCATCCCAGCAGAAGTCATAAAGAAAGCAATGGGTCCCACGAAGAAAGTGACAGCACCGTTGAAGTCTGCCTCAGGCGATACCATCCATGATAAAGGCAAGTACATGGAGCGTTGGGTGGAGTACTACTCTGAACTGTACTCCAGAGAGAACAACATGACCAACGATGCCCCCAACACACTGAAAACCTCCCTTTTATGGCCGAACTGGACGAGAAACCTACTGCGGCAGAACTAAAGAAGGCCTTAGAGAAACTGTCCTCAGGTAAAGCCCAAGGAAAGGATGGCATCCCAGCAGAAGTCATAAAGTGTGGCTTTGGCGTGCTGCTCATACACATGCACGACCTCCTCTGCCAGTGCTGGGATGAAGGAGCAGTGTCTCAAGACATGAGAGACTCCTCCATCGTAACCCTGTACAAGAACAAGGGCGACATAAGCGACTTCAACAACTACAGGGGCATATCCTTTCTCAGCATCGTGGGTAAAGTCTTCGCACGCGTCATTCTCAACAGACTGACGGAATGCTGACGGAATGTATCGGTTTTCGCGCAGAGGTCCACAATCGACATTATCGTTTTCACCAGGCAACTACAGGAGAAGTGCAGAGAACAACACAGGCCCTTTCTCTTGGCCTTTAGAGACCTCACCAAGGTGTTCGATCTGGTCAGCAGAGACGGACTCTACATAACCGTTGCGAAGATTGGATGCCATCAAAAGCTGCTAAGTATTGACCACTCCTTCTACACCGACATGAAAGGCACTGTGCAGTAGGATGGCTCAACGTCCGACACCTTCGACGTCCGGATCGGAGTGAAACAAGTTTGGGTCCTTGCCCCCACGCTCTTCGGATTCTTCTTCACTGTCCTGCTCAAGTACTCATTTGGGAAGTCCACAGATGGGATCTACCTTCACGCGTAATCAGACGGCAGACTGTTCAACCTGGCACGACTGAAGTGCGAGAAGCAACCATCAGGGACATGCTCTTTGCAGACGATGTTGCTCTAGCCATTCACACTGAAGCTGAGCTTCAACGCCTGACGACCGCTTTGCTAAAGCATGCGTTGAGTTCGGGTTTCTCATTCACCTAAAGAAAACCGACGTGATGGTTCAGGACGCGGATCCCCACCCACCAACATCATCAACAACCACGAACTAGAAGTAGTCAGTCAGTTCACGTACCTCGGCTCTACCATCACCAACAACCTCTCTCTCGATGCTGAGCTCAACAAGCGGATTAGAAAGGCATCAACAACTCTCTCGAGGTTGTCGCAGAGAGTGTAGAACAACAGCATGCTGACCCTAAACACTAAAATCTCCGTGTGCCGTGCCTGTGTGCTAAGCACTCTCCTGTACGCCAGTGAAACCTGGACCCTGTATGCCTCACAGAAGAAAAGACTGAATGCCTTTTACATGCAATGCCTCCGACTCATACTAGGGATCACCTGGAACGATCGAGTGACAAACAACGAGGAGACTGAACGTGCCAAGATTCACAGCATGGTGACACTCCACCGACAATGACACATCAGATAGCTGGGCCATGTACGTCGTATGGATGACGGACGGATCCCCAAAGACCTGTATTCGAAGCTTGCCTCTGGCAAAAGATCGATAGGACGGCCACATCTCCGCTTCAAGGATGTTTGCAAGCGCGACATGAAAGTCCTTGACATCGAAATCAACACCTGGGAAGAGCTTACTCTGGAGAGATCCAGCTGGCGACAATCTCTGATCAACGGTCTCAAAGCCGGCGACGACAAGCTACACCTGCTCGCCGATGAAAAGCGATCTCATAAGAAGAAGAAGCAGCTCCAACGAAAAGTAGATTCAACCTTCAAGTTCAGCAAGTGCAGCAAGGACTGCCACTCCCGCGTTGGCTTCATAGCCACAGAACACGCAATACAACCACCAACCGGGACATCTCTCATGGGCGTACTTCCATCGTCTCTCGAGACTAACGGTTCCCAACAACAACAACAACAACAATAAAGGTTGTCTATACAAGGATAATCATTTTCCCATTGAGCACGTTCAACGTCATGAATCGGTCGGAGGTGACTATCGCATAGCAGACGTAATTGGAGCACCATCCTCATTACTGATAGTCTATCGGATCTCCATGTCAGCAGGAGACTCTTTGAGACGTTCTGAATGTTTGGCGACATCGAAGTGGAAGATGGGATGTAAGTTAGCGAAATCGTCCAGCCAAATCTGCGTGTCTTTATCCACGTCTTGATTCTTCTGCATGGCTTCCATTAGCATCATGTAGGTGCGAGCATAATTGCGGAGAAAAGCAACCGAGTTCCACTCCAGTTCACGCTCTGGATATTGTCTGGAGCTAATGCGGACGTCAATGCGAGTAAGTCTCAGATTCTTTAACACCTGCTTGTTTTCAGTTTAGTCATCGCTTTGATCTGTCCGCTGTTCGTGACGAAGACGTGCCTGGGATGTTCGTTGCCTGAATTGTTGGAAACTCTCTACGACGTGGTCTTCTGAGTACCCGTGAACTGCTGCATGTAGATGCGGTTTTGTTCGATGTACAGTTTCTTAGTAAATCGGGCTAACGTCGATTCCAATTCGAGCATGGGTGTCGTGGAGGGAGTAATTTGGGGCATTCACATCGATAACCACGTCATGGTGAATTGTCCATCGTTGACTCCCGCTACTTAGTGCATGTATTGAGCACGTAAGTCTCTCTCCAACACCAACGTATGCTTAACGCCTCTGAAGATGGTACGATGGCCACCGCACGTAAGTAGCGCACAATCGCATGTAGCAGTCGCTGTACATGATTAAGTTTAGGATGGTACTGGCTTGAGGTAAGTAGCAATTGATTTCTATTGAGCCGACCACCCGTTCTTTTGGAGCGTAAATTGCGCATTATCCGCATAGTTCGCGGGTGGGTTGGCATTAGTTTGTATTTTCCAGAAAGGCTTATGGGGGAGCAGGTACACATCATCGTCATGCGCCTCTAATTTTGTATTGAAATTGGTGATGGTAGTCTCCTGTTACTCCATGTGCTCGTACCAGGTGGTGGAGTCATCCAGGGGAGTATCATTGAAGATAATCGGTTGTGAATCTCGAATACATGCAGATATGCTATGCTACTGTTATAAATAATTACCATAATCTGTTTAAGCCATACCCGGTCATGATGGCTTCTATGGAGGGTGGCGTACTTGGTACACCATCCTTTCTATCCAGTTCCTGTAAAATTCTTTCGAATCGATCGCTGAGGACGCTGCCGTTTTTTGAAATGCCTGTTTAGCCTCGCCAGACAGATCCGTGGGCATTGCCGGTTATTTTATGTCCTACCTCAGTTTCAGTGGAAAAGGCTGCTCACGTGACTCCCGCTTCGGCTGCCTTGCGACCAGGTAGTGCGGCTTTGGCGTAAATGCCTAGAAGGGCTGATCGTATGGAAAAACAGCGAGGATAAAAATACACCTACGATTTTACGTTGTTTTGTATTATCAACGAACATTTTAGGCTGCTTTTCGTTGTTATCGGACTTTACGTCTCACATTGCTGGTAATAGGTTATTCTTTCGTTATTATCGACGGTACTTCAGGACTGATCGGTCAACAAATAGATAATTACCGAGATGGCGTACATGTTCTTGATGTGATAGTAAATGAAAGTATTAGGACGAATTTGCATGAGTGAGCCTGGTGGCACGTTAATCGAGGTGGAACTAATCACGTTGAAGGCTGATCCTACGGAGGACAACGATCCCTGGGTGATCAAGCAGTTGACAAGGAAGCTATTGACATCGGTGATGTTGACGGGCAGATCTCCTCTGTACCCTCCATTTTGTCAGAGAAGTCCTCACGCTAAACCCCAGGAGAAATACGATCGAGAGAGCGATGTCGAATCGCACGATGTAATTTCCCGAGAGGGTGATTCGAATACGAAGCGGTTTGATTTTATTGCTGGCTGAGACGTTTCCGTTCGCAGTGACCAGTAGGGAGATTTCCGTGGCGATGTCGGTGATGTGGTATCCGCCGGGAGAAATCGTGATCGTTGTTTTTTGTAACTACGTATGAAAACCGATTATTGTTGACGATGACGTTGAAGAAGTTGTTCCAGATTTCGGCGGAGATCAACGCGATTTCGTGCGATGACTGCTGGTCGAGTTCCAACGAAGGATTATACCTCTCCGTGGACGTGACCGATTTCGAATTGAACAACTGCATGGTATCACTGAGAGCCATTCTATATCAAGTCCTCGTGCAAAATGCGATACTGATCTGGGGTGACTAACCTTTGATCAATAAGATGACTGAGAAGATATACCATTTCGTTATCGATTTCTATCTCTACATTTCCCACTTGTTCGTAAGTGAACAGTAACTTGAGACGCAAGATGATCCCGGCAGGAATGTAGAAGTAGCGGATGCTGACACCACGACGGAATCATTGTCCTTCTTTTGGAGGTTGTGTCCCTTTTAGTTCCTGATATGTTTTCCTATCCTCCTTACGTTGTTTGGCTATCTTAGTCAAGCCTGGTACAGTCATTGCATCTGCTTCTGCCTGCCACTTCTGCTTCATCTCTTCGGTATGAGGGGTGGAAGCATGCATCTCCTGCTCTTGGTGATAACCCAGTTTTGCTATGTTGACCCATTTTAAACTGCTCTTTATAACGCTGTTTCTCTAGATATGCACAATTTTTTCACATGGTTTCTTCAGCCATTACAGCCGTAAGTGATTTTGGGTAAAAACATTTTCAGAAAGACTCGCTGTGGCTCATTCTGGAGGCTCCGGATCTTCTTGTTCATTGAATCAAGAAGCCTCTAATCCTGAGGGAATGGAGATGGCATGAAAAACGGGAGCTCGAGTTTCTCCGTGATACGCCTTTCTCTTATTTTTTTTTCCTCCTCTGCAGGTATTTGCTACATTCTCTGATGGAGGTGACGAGACTCAACATGCACTCTTTTTCAGCTTTGCCCTCCTTATGCCTCGCCAAGTACCATAACTTTAGGTGACGTATCGTCATGAACTCAAGTGCCTTCTTGAGGGTAAAGTAATAATTCGTGATGGACTGTGTGGGTCCGATAAAGTCCTGGATGATTGGAAGATTGCGTTTCAGAAATTGTTCGAGCCATTGTTGATAGGGTTTTTCAGGTCGTTCTCTAAATTTAATTTTTTTTTTGCGAGGAGTTCATAGGTTTCGTTTTCTTTGGCAGTCTCATACTTGTGCATTTTGCTTCTCTTCCTACAATGACTTTGTCTTGTTCTCGATAACTCTTCTCTCGTGCTTTTTTCTTCTTGTTTGAGTTGTAGTAGATTGGCATTTTCCTTTTTGGTCTATTATATGAGTTTCGCTCCGGCCTGGGCTATCATCGTGTTGACACCAGCTTCGTGAGCTGCCCGACTAACTCCTCCAGTAAGTCTTACTGTTGTCGTTAAGTCGCTTTTTGCGTGTCCAATAACTGATCTTGTTTGACATCGTACGTCGTTTTGGGTTCGTCGAGTTTGGATAGAATGGGGTTGAACAGTTCTCAAGCTACATCATCGCAGAAAGGACTGCTGACATACTTTGTTTTGGAGCACGCTCTGACGTAACCCCACCCGTTGGTCGATAAACTTCTTGTGGACGTCCTCGCGGTGACGACGTGTGGTGACTTTTTCGAGCGACATTACGACGAAGAAGTGGTTATACTAATTAAGCAGGTAAAATTCGTCAAAGCCTTTGCGATATCGTTCCTGGACAGTGTCAGCGTCGCGATGAAAGGTCATAAATCTGGAACTCAACGTTGCTGCAGCATAACAGAATTTGAATTGGGAGGCTGATGCAACAGACATGCAGACTAAACTGTCGCTGAGAGAAGGACTCCGCAGGTGGTCTCTCGCGATCGCGTCGATGTCTCGGTTATCCAGTCCACAGAACAGTACAAAGCATCTCGTGTTCCGTCGCATGTATTTAGATACATCGTAGTACTACTGAGTGAGATAATAGGCTGATGCATCGTTTGTATCGCGATAACGAAAAATACTCGCAGATCTTAGTCATGTTCTCGGGGTCGATTTTAATGTCGTCAAACACGATGTTTTTATGTAAGTCTGAATCCAGTTCTTCCACAGTAGGAATGTCTTCTGGATCCGCGAACGTGAAGACCTCACTCGCTACGGAGTCTTCAAACTTGTGCAGCGTGTGTTATTTGTCCTGATGAGGACTGAGCGTGTAAATGACGACCCGATCGTATTTGAGCATGTTATTAAGAAGCATGTTCATGAGAAAATTAGCTTTCTAACGAACGGTGGGATACACGATCCTGTAATGACAGTCCGGCATCAAGAATGATGCGGATACTATGGGCTGGTTTTCTTCGTGTCGAAGTTAATGATGTCCATGTTTTATATAAAAATGTCGCACACTTCTTTTAGTAAGCTGATCGGATGGCATCTGGAAGTAGCTCTTCTTATGAGGACAAAGTCAGTCAGTCGCTCAGGGGATACCTTGGCTCGTCATCTCAACAGGAGCGGTCAGAGTCTCATCAGTCTCGAAGTACATCTTGTCCGCCTCTGGATACCAACACCGAGCGATGGTCTCGAGGTATCGCTGGCTAGCAAATACAAAAAAAACGGGTGGATCCGTCTCTGGCAAATTCAACGTTCTCCGTGGCTACTCAGGTCACGAGCGATCTGGTCATGACCTCTCCGACATCTGGAACCACGTCTCAGAATCCATGGCGTGTTGGTGTGCACAACTACCAAGGTCTATCATTCTAGATCAATAGAGAGTCTTGTAGGAATTACACACATATCACCGTTCAAACCAAAGAATGATTTCGTATCAACAACTTCAGTAACTACGATTTGATGGATGTTAGTGATAGTGAAATTCTTCTGTACCGAACTACCACGATGCAATACCAGACGTTGTATGGGCTTCCTACCATATGGCTCATCACCGATAATACTCAAGCGATTTCTAACTTCCAACTCAACTCGTTGGGAAATACTAAATTATCTTCGAGAGGAGGAACCATGACGGGAGCCATCACCATGTCGGGAAATGCTATTAAAAGTGTCTTTCATCGACGACTCCCTCGAGCGATGATACCGCGGCGAGTTATGGCAATGTGAAAAGTTATGCGGTCAACAAAAGCGTAGATACGGTCACGGGCAATGTGTCTTTGGCGACGAGAGCATGACTGATGATCACCGACAATCCTCCCGTCCTCGACACAGTGGCCACTCTCAAACAGTACGTGGACAAACAACGCTTCCAAAATAACAATGCCCACGTTCCCGTGTTAACTTCAGCGACGGGAAATAGTTGCGGATATTCGGTCTCGGCGTCGTCGGAATACAATGCCTCTGTCTTGGCTTATCTCCTGTATGCTTAGCACCTAATTGCGCGTAATATCACCAACGAATGGGCGACGGCTGGAGTGACCTTTAACATTTCGATGCAACTGCACGTTCCGGTGCCAGTCTCGATCTGGAATTTTCGGCTGCGTGGACATGTGACAGAAATTCAACGTGTGCTTACCAAGGGTATCGATGGTATTAAATTCTATGTTACTACCGATGTGCTGTATAACGGAAGTACCATTCTCGGAAGCAATCTGCTACATCTCACAACAACAATTACCGATAACAAGTACGTGGTTTGTAAATTCGTGGGACTGACTGCAGAAAACTGGCTTGAGTTACTTTCAGATAGCGTTGTGCGCGAGAAACGACCAGCATGTGCTTAAGCAGACGACGAAAATAAGCGAGACCCTGTACGAGGTCAGAAATGCGAGTAAATCCTCTTTGAAAGAGGCGCACACGCGATTGCAAGATCACGAGGTCAAGCTGTCTAGTCTATCTGTCGGACAGATGCGAGAAGAGATGTTCAGAGAGGCCATCCATCGGTACTGGACGTCTTTAAATTTTACAATGATCGAGAGTCGACGCGGTTAGTCAAAACTATAGAAGTCAACGTCCAAAATATAATTCACGAAATACATCCAGACCTCGTGGTCGTCATCGTGAGCAAGGACTACGTCAATCGACGACGATTTGGTCGAAAGGAAGACGATCAGGCCCACAACAGTGGTCATGAGTGCATGGGCACAGTGATCTCCCGAAAACGCTTTAGCTGAAATCGAGCCCTGCGTGAGTCTATCAAAAAAGGTAAGTTTTTTCAACACCTGGGTCTGTAATACGAAGACGTGCACAGGATTATGGATGTGATGGCGCTCGACAAACGATCTGGTGGTCATTAGGAACCATCGGTGATTTTTGAGGACAACAAGGCCATGGAAGCGCTTTTTAAGGTAATGGTGTTTAGCGTGCATGGAAAGACCGAACCCAATGCTGCTGGGCATCCTACGCGTATTTAGATGAGTTTCACCCAGACAAAATAGATCAAAGACTGAGTACTGTTTTTTTAAAAAGGAAATGTTCTTCTACGAGGACACTTTGTCCTTGTTACGAAGGCATCTGAGGAACTTTTGGATAAGATAAACGACCGAGAAAAATATCGATGAAAGTTCTGGAGTTCGTGGGTTGTCAGAGACAGAGATTTTATATTTCAGCGATCAAAGATTTTCAAAATGTCACTCTCAACGTAGAAAACGCGCCCTGGCGTATCATTATCTCTACAGGTATCAAGACAAATAGCTTCCAAAGATGAGCTGTTACACGTCACAGAACAACAGCAATACCTTGACCATGTGGAACTTACAGTGATTCCTGACATCTTGCCTGATCTTGTGAAATTAAATCACCAGACAGCTGTGGCTGGGTGGAGAAAAAGTGTCTGAGATCAACGATTATAAAGTGGATATGCACGTCTAATTCATAAAGTATCACTTACCACAACTTAAACTTCTTCTCCAGAGTTTAGTCAACGTAGAAAGATCAACGACTTAAATCACATCGACGAAAATTTATCGGCGGATAAGTGTCGCGAACTAGAATCGTATTACAGTTATTACCATCGGCGGGTCTACCTCTATAAACATACACAGACGTTACAAGTGCATCCTGAGAGTCATTTCGATGA
>JAECUM010068178.1:0-10258 GCA_016617855.1 Megalonaias nervosa
TGAACCAGAAGAAAGAGACACTCTTGATCTAAGCGACTTTTGTCTTCATATTCCAAATTTTCCTATACACTATCATTATATGAGGTTCCAATACACTATTGTTATCTGAGATTTCGCATCAAAAGTCACTGATAAATGGAATATCCGATGTTTCAGACCAACATCACCACGAACGGTTTTCACCAAAGTAATTGTCGCAATTTATGCAAAAAACTTCAGAATACCTGTTTACCTAGACGTTTGTTATGCAGCATTTTAATATAAACTACTGTTCCTTAACGATCAGGAAAAGTGGTGAAATGTATTGATTTCACTGTGGTTTGCAGAAAGATGAATTCACTCCGGATCCTATACAGCTCCAAGCCCGTGACATACCTGGGTAATCTGTTCCATCTCAGAGCATATCTAGTTACATCCCGTGACATACCTGGGCAGTCTGTTACATCTGAGAACATGTCCAGTGTACTTCCCGTGACATACTTGGGTAGTCTGTTCCATCTAGTGCAAGTCTAGTGTACAGTTTGTGACATACCTAGGTAGTCTGTTCCATCTAAGAGCATGTCTAGTGTACTTCCCGTGACATACCTAGGCAGTCTGTTCCATCTGAGTGTACGTCTAGTGTACAGTCCGTGACATACCTAGGTAGTCTGTTCCATCTAGTGCATGTCTAGTGTACAATCCGTGACATACTAGGCAGTCTGTTCCATCTAGTGCAAGTCTAGTGTACAGTCCGTGATATATCTAGGCAGTCTGTTCCATCTGAGTGTATGTCTAGTGTACTTCCCGTGACATACCTAGGCAGTCTGTTCCACCTGAGTGCATGTCTAGTGTACAGTCCGTGACATACCTAGGTAGTCTGTTCCACCTGAGTGCATGTCTAGTGTACTTCCCGTGACATACCTAGGCAGTCTGTTCCATCTGAGTGTATGTCTAGTGCGCAGCCCGTGACATACCTGGGTAGTCTGTTCCATGTGAGTTCATGTATACTGACTACTAGCTGTAGACAGGAGAGTCAAGCTGTTTCTTGCAGAAAACAATCTCTTGAGTGGTTATGCATAAGTCCGGATTTTCCTCGTTTGCTTGCTTTAATGACATCTTGCATATAACTGATCATCATTTACAATAAACGACAGATGCTTCAACATGTTACAGGGATTATCATGAGAATCATTTACAATAAACGACAGATACTTCAATGACATGTTTCAGAGGTTATCCTACCATCCGTTGCAATACCGAAATATGCTTCAAAGTTATGTTTATGGGGTTATCCTGCGAATCAGTTCATTCGGGTTTCTTGATCAAGCAATCAACAGAAACATCACTGTCTGTCTAGAAATGGCATTTCACTTTACGCTGAAAGATTTTCTGGCAAAACTTCTAAGTAAACCAAGCTTCCTGAATACCTCGATTCATCATCAGCGCTCAGAAGTAAATACCTGGCTACTATCGACAGAGGTTCCAAGAGAAAAGCTTTTCTGAGTAGACCTGAAGGTTACACACTATCTCGTAAATTACAGTGACGCAAAAGGCGACACCAGTGAATTAAAAAGTTATATAGCTGATGTAGTAGTACTCTGAAAATCGATTCCTATTCTTCAGTTATAACCCAGATACAAGAGTTTCTGTCAGTTCTGCTTAACAGTGGGTTGTAACACAGAACCTTTGCACTTCATCGTTCCATGCGGTCACCAATGGTATCCCAGGTTCAGTGTATACTAATGGATCAACATTCACAAATAATCAAGCTTATCACAGTTGTCCTTAATCACAGGTCTCCAAAAGTACAATTAATGCCTAAACATTATCATATGGGTTCTCAGAGAACCGCTCCATGTGTGTATATATTGTATTGTTACACGCAACGGGTCTCACTACCTAGCGAATCAAACATGTTTTGTGAGTATGGTTTTGAAGTCCATGTTTCCCCTATTCCAAGGTCCTCAGGACAACAATTATTGTCAACCGAAGGGGTCCTAAGCGTGCGAATACTACAAATAATTTTGATGTAATCACCTAATGACTACAAATCACGAATCTCTAATTTCACACTCGCGTGGCTTTTCTTGTTTCACATTTGTATGGCTCATTGGCAAGCCTTTCCAAGTCGAATATTAGTACTTTATGCCATGCAATACAAAATACGATTCAAACGTCCATGTGAAGAATTGTACTCATCTCAAATGACTCAATGCGTATACGTACAAATACCCAGAGAATTCCTTGTGTTACAAAATAATGAGCGTTCAATTCTACGAAACCAGTCCAAGCTGTCATAAGGTCGCGTGAATACTGTACATTACGAGGTCTGTTTATGGAAATTGGCCGGTTACGCGGGCTTATAAATAACTTCCTAACACCGACTCCACATAATTATTATTAATTTCTAAATTATAACAAAGCTATAAACGGAGAATTTATCCATATGTAGGATTCCTGACTGGAAATCATAACAAATGCAATTAACTTGACAACGTTGTTCTCAAGTTTCATGTTTTGGTTACCAGCAACTAGCACCTTAAGACCATCTGGTGTACCACATGAGATGTCGAAATTTCGGATTTGTGTTTTGAATTGATCCTTCACTTGACTGATATGAAACCTTCGTTATTATCCATCAATATCCAATCACGCCATTCAAGTAGCGGATTTTCATTCCTCTCATTAAAGTAGTGGGTATCCATTCATGTCACTAAAGTTGCGGGTATCCATTCGTGTCATTAAAGTAGTGGGTTTTCATTCATGTCATTAAAGTATTGGATATTCTTTCATATCATTAAAGTAGTGGGGGTTTTTTTCACGTCATTAAAGTAGTGGGTTTTCACAAAGCAAGGTTGTGAAGTTTTCGTAGACAGCTTACCTTTTTTTTTTTTTTTAGCAGAAAACCTTTCTTTTTCAAAAAACTCTTTTCTTCTCGAGGATTTTTGTAGCAAATATTGTCAAACTCTTCATGAAAAGCGATTACTTTTTCATGTGTATGGCATGTACATGTCAAAAATGAAGTATTTTTTTTTTTATATAGATATATGTTCCGATGAGTTGTCTTTGTAAGAGATGTCTTTTATGCGAAACCAAAATCACATACTTTATGAACATTATTACTTGTTCGTAAGAAGGTCACGGCAAGTGTGTTTAAGGCTTCGTAGAAGAGACAAGAATGGCGCAGATTCGTTTTCCACCATCAGCTCAAACCTGATCGCTACTGAAGAATGTGGTACTATTACACGAGAAAGGTAACCTTTCTTGAAAAGAGTACCTTCTGTGTCAACGCATCGAGGCATTGTCGTTTTTCGTGAGGAAACTGATATTCTTTTAATAATTACACATTTTTGCACAGAAAAGTAACTTTTGCCATGAATATTTTGCAACTTATCTAACCCCAGCCCTTCCGACACAACATGAAATCTGTCTTTACCAGCCTAATTCAGCTAACCTATCTTAGTAGGCTGCCCTTGTATTTATGTGTGTTACCTACGTTTGTTGCCTGTGGTGTCGGTGGGCTTTGGGGAATACTGAATATGCATCATGTAATGATACTCGACACAGGCTGCTCCTTTATGTCTTACCAAATTATGAGCTAGATAACTTTTGTAGTGTCCCCTAATCTTATTAGTCAATGATGGCTCTAATCGAAGTGTTGGTGCGTCAAATGACATGAATGGCCCATTACTAAATCTGAATGAAAATTGATTTCTTCGCGAAAACAGTGCTTTCTTAACGTAAATTGCACAACCTTCATGAACAATCGAAGAGTAAATAGTAAAAGGTGCTCATTAAAATGTAACTCCCTCGTAAAATGAAAGTTCGGTCTTCCTGAAAATGTCACTTTCTTCACGAAATATGGGGTTGAAAAACTCGAAGCAAACTTTCATGAAAAGGTGGGGGGGGACTTTGTGAAACAAGCGCATTCTTCAGAAAGAATGTTACCTTTTATCAAAGAAAGAGTCTCATTACATAAGCGACTTTTTTGCGGAACAGAAGGTACTTTCTTCATGAAAATGTGACTTTATACGTCGATGCAAGCATTTCACGAAAAAGTGACCTTTTCACTTTATTTCGTGAAAGTACAAAAATGCATTTTTTAAATGGCACTTTCTTAACGGAAAAAAATTGTATTTCCTCGTTGATGATAATTGTTCAAACCTTCATGAAAATTTTGAAATTTTCAAGAAAAAAAATTACTTAATATCGTGGAAAATAATAATTTCCTATTTAATAGTACACACTATGTCCAAATAATGGGAACGGTAGCCCGATGGCTTCTTCATACGCGTCCCTTTTGATTAGTAAATTAGAAAAAAAAAAAAAGATTTTCTTGAAAAAGAGAATTTTAATCCCACTCTTTGGTTAAGATTTTTCGATGACATATTTATAATCTGGAACCATTCAGAAGAACTGCTTAAATTTATTGATCGCCTAAATCATTTTCACCCGACAATTAAAGCTACTGATCCAGTACGTATGTATCGTTTTTAGCTGTAAATGCGATAAAATATTATAATAATACTATCTCTACAAATATTAGTGTCAAAGAAACTAATATCTACCAATATGTGAAATCTTCTTCCTACCATTCCAGGTCATGTAAAATGGTATACCTTTTATAGCGAGGCCAAAAGATACCGACGTATTATTTTAGACGAATGTCAATTAAAAATTTTTTGAATGAATTAAAAATATATTTCCGAAGTGGAAATTATCATATAAATGTAATAGATTCTGGGTTGAATAAAAGCCCGTATTCTTCAAAATGAAGCTTTAAACACAGTAAAATGTACGAAAGAGAAAAATATAATTCCGGTCATAATAAGATATGATCCTTCATAATCAAATATAGGTTTGACAATTAAGAAATATTGGAGTGTCCTCAACTTATCAAATAAAAACAGTGTAAAAACAGTTTACGAAAGCAATTCTTGCTTATAGATGACCTAGGAATTTTGTTACGTGTAGGCTCGTACAAAAGTAACAAAAGAAAAGAGTGAAGTCAACAAGCTTTGGAAATTTAACAAAATAATTTATTTCCCTAGAAAACAAGGTAAAAATATGAAATAGGACTTACGGTTTGTGAATATAATCCAAAAACTAATCCTAGAATTGAAAAATATAAGTCCTATCACTAAACAGTTCTAATTGAATCCAAGTTCGAATCTCGATGAAGCTCCAATATGGAAGGCGATGACGTCCTCTATAAACCAGTTTGTGTTGATGTGTGAACAGTTCCTTGTTGAGTCACCAAGATTATAATTCCGGCTTTTGAATTCCAAATAATTTAGTGAATGTCTTTGTCTAAGAATTTCGTTGTAAAAGAGTATTTTCCAGGGTGAATAAATTATTTTAAATAAAATACTCAATTCAAATGGCCACAACAGGAATACCTTTCTGGCTGAAGGTATATTTTACGACAGACTAAATCCACTAGAAAATGTCTGTTTTAACCCGCGATTTCAGATCACATGATGGCTCACGTGGTCTCTTAACTTGAACAGCTCAGTAAAAAAAAAAAAATGCCAGTTTGCACGTAGGTAAGAATAGCCCTATCTAAGAATCAGATTCCCACACTAGAAATAAATTTAAAAATAAAACTATTTACAACAGACTGACACGTGCGCTGAACATGACCTTGGTAATGACCAATCATTTTCATTCAATGTTTACAAAATCGGAACCAAGGTCAAGAACTAGGTTAACTAAAAATAAAATGTAGAAATCGAACTGCGTTGTTATCAGGCTAATAGAACTGAACTAAGTTTACTGGGAAAAATGTCAAATCCAGCAAAAATAGTATCCTTACAACAAAATGTAATAAACAAAAATAAAATAAAAGAAATTTAAAACTAACACACAAATAATTTTATTACATATACGTAATACTTCCCCCAATAAAGAAAAAGAAAGCTTTATGTAATAAAGCTTTCTTTTTACCATATGTAAATTATACATGAGGTAACAAAAAATTACATAAGAAAACGCTTATGAATTATACAAAGTGTACATGAAATAATAGTTCTATACACGGGAAAGTGCATCTGCAATTAAATTATCTTTTCCCTTCATGTGCCTGATGTCAAGATTATATTCTCGTAAAAACAAACTCCACCTTAATAATCTTTGATTTTTATTTTTCATCTTGTCGATGAAAGTAAAGTTGTTGTGATTACTAAACACAACAACCGGAGAAGGAGCTGAACTAATGTAACTTCAAAATGCTGTAATGCCAATATTAAAGCCAAACATTCCTTCTCGATTGTTGAGTAATTTCTTTGGTGCTTATTTAATTTCTTAGAGAAATAGCACACTGGATGATCAACACAATTTCTATCTTCTTGAATCAATACTGCTCCAACCCCAACATCACTTGCATCAACAGATAGTTTTAAAGATTGACTGAAATTTGGAGCTGTACGAACCGGAGCACTTTTAAGTATGGCTTTTAACCTATCAAAAGCCTCCTGACATTTTACAGTCCAAAGAAACTTGTTTTTCTTGCTCAACATGTTTGTCAGGGGTTCAGCAATATTAGAAAACTGGAACAAAATTTCCGATAGTATCCAGCCATACCTAAAAATAGCATCAGCTGCTTTTTACTGGCAGGCACAGGGAATTCAGAGATAGCCTTGACCTTAGCATCTATAGGTATAACTTGTCCATGTCCCACAATATCTCCTAGAAAAGTTACACAAGCACGGCAGAACTCACTTTTAGATAAATTGATTGTCAAACTTGCATCAGTGAGTCTGTCGAAGAATTTCCGAATTGTTGCTAGATGTTCTTTCCAGGTGTCGTTGTAGATGATGACATCATCAGTGTAAGCATCACAATTATCTTGACTAGAGGTAATCATATTCATCAAACGTTGAAAGGTACTTGGGGAACCCTTCATCCCGAACGGCATTACTTTATTTTGATAGAGTCCATCTAGAGTCACAAATGCCGAAATTTCCTTTGCCTTTTCCGTTAGTGGAATTTGCAAATGTCCTTTCAGAAGGTCAAATTTGGTGACGTACTTGGAAATTTTATCAATACAGTCATCGATTCTTGGTAATGGAAATGAATCTGTTTTTGTCACACTGTTCACCTTCCTATAATCAGTGCACACACGGAAAGTTTTATCTGGTTTCGGAACAAGTATGCATGGTGATCTCCGGTCACTTTTACTGGACTGTATGAAATCATTCTCCAGTAAATACTGAATTTCCTTTTTCAAGTATTCCTGTTTGAGAGGGTTCATCCCGTATGGGTGTTGTTTCACAGGTTTAGAATTCACAATTTTAACGTCATGAAAAATTTTGTTTGTCCTCGTAGTAATATCTGGAAATAAGTGCTCATATTTAAATAATAACTGTTTAAGTTCATTCTTTTCCTGTTGTTGCAAATGCGAAAGTTTCTGGTCCAGATTTTTCATAATTTGTTAATTCGGAAGATTTGTCACTCCAAAATCAATAGTGTCTGATTGAATTCCCTCACTTAAATCCTCAATGAGTGGGACAGGTACAATTAAATTAATTGCATGAATTACTTGGCTATCTCTCTCAATATACTAGTACTCCATTAATTTATTTAGATCAGAGTACTATTATAATAATTTAACATATTCATTTTCTTCTTAAATTTGTAAGTGCCGTAAAATCTAATTTGAAGAAAATTTTGAAGAATGAGCAAGAGAGAATGAACTCTATTACAATACTCAAAACTTCTCTCCATTAAAGTTCTGTGAAACCATAGTTTCACTTTTGACTTGAATTGCTGAGTGCCAAATTCAAACATAACAAGCTAGAAAATTCCAGACATAAAATTTGACCCTTGACCAGATTGAACAGATTTGGGAGCCAAACTGAGTAAAAAACTTTATCAAAGCTTTTACTATTATATTCCTCAAAGGAATTGCCTCTGGGAATCTTGTTAACGCACACATAATGGTCAACAAATATTGGTTGCCTGACTTGGTCTTAGGTAAGGGACCAACACAATCTACCATTATTCTGCTTAATGGTTCGTCAAATGCAGGAATAGGTTGCAGATGAGCCTTAGGTATCTTCTGATTGGGTTTTCCTACCATTTGACAAGTATAACAAGATCTGCAGTATTTACAAACATCACTTTTGATTTTTGGCCAATAAAAGTGAGTCAAGATCTTGTGATAAGTCTTATTAATCCCTAAATGACCAGCCAGAGGAGTTTCATGGGCCATACTAAGTATTTCCTGTCTGTAAGATTTGGAATTACAATATGATAGTTCACTGACCACTCGTCACCAGCAGGTACCTCGGGAGGTCTCCATTTTCTCATAAGAATTCCATTTTTAATGAAATAACAGACAGGTACTTCAGTGGCTTCAGTGTCACTAATGGCCCTTTGAAACAAACAGGAGATCTCGTGATCTTTTCACTGTTCGACGTCAAGTGATTGTCGTTTGTCATCCTGATTAGATGAAAGAGAACGTGTAGTTAAAAGAGGATCACTGTGATCAATACATTTTGATTGATCCAAACAAGAAGTGAAAGTGACCTCATCAAAAGCCTGACCAATACATATGTCAGCTAAAGGAATATTTTCCTTATCAAAATCATTCTCAAGAGCTTTCTTTTCCATAGAAAAGACAGGAGATCTCATGATCTTTTTCCCGTTCGACGTCAAGTGATTGTCGTTTGTCACCCTGATTAGATGAAAGAGAATGAGTAGTTAAAAGTGACCTCATCAAAAGCCTGACCAATACATGTGTCAGCTAAAGGAATATTTTCCTTATCAAAATCATTCTCAAGAGCTTTCTTTTCCATAGCTCTAGTAACTGCACAAGCTGGATATAAATCAGGGAATTCTTTGTCATTAGGATCAACTTTCTGATCCAAAGAAGGCTTGTCAGTAACAAGTGGATTAACCACAACCTTGTCTCCAGCTAGGTCGTTGCCTAGTAACAAATGAATGCCCTCAACGGGTAAAAAGACACTATACCGACTCTCACAGGTCCTGAAACTAAGTCTGATGACAAATTTACAGAATGGAAAGGAACATTAACAAAGCCGCACCCTACTCCCTGAATGAGAACACTCTCATTAGAACAAGACTTCTCAGAAAACGTCAAAGTACCTGATGATAAAAGACTCGGCGAAGTTCCTGTATCCCTTAAAATTTTAATAGGGATAGGATTGGCCGAATCACCCAAGAGTGATATAGAACCCTTCAACATGAATGGTTCATAATTCTCCATAATAAAATCAGACTCGGGTTTTTGAGACCCAACAAATGTATTGCTTTCAATACATGACCGTGACCTTGATCTCTTGGAAATGAGAACATTTGGGATAGGTCTATCTTGATTCGGATGCTTATATTTCAATTTGAAGCAATCAGAAATAACGTGTCCTTTCTTCTTAGAATAGGTACACGTAGGAATAGACAAGGATTTTGAATCAAGTTTATCAGAAGTTTGATTCTTAAAAGTTGTGCCAGATTGAGTTTTAGAAGGAGTTGTATTAGGCTGAAATACCTTTCTACCAGTAGACTGCTGAGTGAAAGACTTGCCTACAACAGAAACTTTATGAGTTAAGAAATACTTATCAGCAGCACGAGCAGCATTTCCCAAGGTTTCGATCTGATGCTCTTCAAGATAAGTCTTAATGTCGCTATGGACACAGTTCTTGAACTCTTTAAGTAATACAAGTTGTTTGAGACTTTCATAATCATGTTTAACTTTCTGGGCTAAGCACCATCTATTAAATAACTGCTTTTTTTCTCTTGCGAATTCGACATGAGTGTGTCTAGCATCTTTTTTATAGTTCCTAAATTTTTGCCGATAAGTTTCAGGGACTAACTCGTAGCCCTTTAAAATGCATTCCTTAACTACATCATAGTCAGCACTAAGGGAACTGACATTGAATGGTAAATATCACTAGCTTTACCAATTTGTACACATTGTAGTAATTGAGTCCAATGCTCCCTTGGCCATTTCAAATTTTCAGCGACTTTTTCAAAACGAGGAAAATATTTGTATACTTCTATTTCAATAAAAAGGGGGCACAACCTGATATTTCTTGTAATATCAAAACTTGAATTTGTGTGTGAAGTGAGATCGTGCTTTTCACTTGCCAGCTCCATTTCTTTCATTTTAATTTGAAATTCCTTTTCATCCTTCTCTCTTTGTAATTGCATCTGTCTCTCTTTCTCTCTCTCCTTTCTCTCTCGCTCTCCTCTTTCTCAAATTGCATTTGTTTATCTCTCTCTCTCTCTCTCTCTCTCTCTCTCTCTCTCTCTCTCTCTC
>JAECUM010068181.1:0-14220 GCA_016617855.1 Megalonaias nervosa
TAAAAGATCTTCACGATGCTATTTCTGGATAAGTCCGTACATTGTTCTCGCATGAGCAACACATGTTTGCGTACTGCTTTCTGCGTTTTCGTCAGCGTGAGTTCGAGTGTCACAGGAACGTTATTTCAAACCAACGTCGCAATCGCTTCATGAAGCGATTCTGCATTGTGCAAGATCACGTCGGCGACGAACTCCTCATCCCCGACAGTATATCTGCTATATTCAAACATTTTCCATACATAATCCGTGACGTACTTTTTATCGTAGACTATCTAGAATCGGCTCAGGCATATTAGCCCGCACTGGTTTCCTACCATGTCCATGATGACATCGCCATGCACTGTATCTCGCGAATCAATAACGCCATGTCAAAGGGAGCAGTCTATACATTGCCGGATCTGTACGATAACCTTGGTTATTGACGAATATAAAGAGATCATTAAATATATCATCATAATTAATAATTTTTGAAACATGTTTAAGATATTAGGTGTTGCTCTAAAACTTAACAGGACCGCTCCGGTGACCTAGTGGTTAGAGTGTTCGCCACGGATGCGGCAGGTCCTGGGATCAATCTTAGGCCGATTCATACCAAAGACGTATAAAAATGATACTAACAGCTGCCTCGCTTGGCGCTCAGCATTAACAGGTTAGTGTTAGGACTGGTCGGCCTGGTGTCAGCATAATGTGACTGGGTGGGACATCATGCTACATGTCTGCGGCATGATGCCACAGTGCTAGACATCACTTTAAAGTGCCACACTGCAGACATCAGTAGTATATGGGGGCGATCTACAGACAGTGGGACTTTCATGTTAAATTTAGGGTGTTGTACCCTGGCGACAATGGGATTTTAACATGGGTGGGACTATAGACGGACACGATTTCTAGCGTCACGTAGACCTCTATGTTAAATTTGAGTGGTTGTGCCCTAGCGAGAATGGGAATTAGCATTACGGGACCCTACTTTGCACCCTGGCGACAAGATTTCTAGCGACAAATTATCAGCCTGGGCAACCCTAGCGACAATGTGAATATTGTATAGCGACTAGTACACCCTGGGCAACCCTAGAAACATGGGAATTTTGTACAGGGACAATAGGAATGGAACAGGTGGCATGACCTCAAGGTACTGGACACTTGTAACAATGTAGCAAGTGGCTGACCTGAATACGCGTGGCTACCACTCTAGGTAGAGGCAAACACAATAGAGACAGAGACAAACATATACTAATACAAGCCCGAGATGTGTATATAAAGCATTACCTAGACCTGAAATTATGTTGGCGGTGTTCATAAATCTGCATAATTATAATGATGCTATAAATAGCTATAACCGAGGCAAAGACTAACGCCAAAATGGATGTGACTAAAAGTAACGCTAAAATTACGAAATTGTCCCAGAATTCAACGGACACTAAACATAACCTGGAACATTAGATTCCATTGGTTAAGACTAAAAGTAGTACTAAACTTACGACATTGTCCCGGACTACAGTGGAGACTGAGAAAATCTGGAACATTAATATTCAAATGACTGTGACTGAAAGTAACGCTAAAATTATGAAATTGTCCCAGAATTTAACGGAGACTGGACATATCCCAGAAGATTAAATTATATTTGTTTAGTCTAAAAGTAGTACTAAGATTACCAAAATGTCCCAATCTCTAGTGGAGACTGAGAAAAACTCTGGAAGATTGTATTCAGATTGCCGTGACTTAAAATATTGCACTAAATTTCCGAAAAATTTAGCGGACTTGAATGGAAACTGATAACTAGACAGATGTTTTGGTTGTCAGAAATGGCAAAGACAAAGTGTAGCACTAAATTCTGAAATTCACCGGATTTTAGCGGAGACTGAAAATAATCCATAGATAAATTTAAAAATGTTACCAAGACTTAAAGTAGTACTGAAATTATTTAAAATCATACCGAACTTCGCGGAAACTGAAAAATTGTAAATAAAAAAATTAAAATAAGGGATACTATAGCGTCAGTGGGAATTAGCATTACGGGACCCTACTTTTTCTACTATAGCATCAAGATTTATAGCGTCAATGGGAATTAGCATTACGGAACCCTACTTTGTACTATAGAGTCAAGATTTATAGCATCAAATGGCACATCCTGGGACACTATAGCGTCAATAGGAATTTTGTATGGGAACAATAGGAATGGAACAGGTAGGGTGACGTCACGGTACTGAACACTTGCAACAGAGAATAAAGTTTTTGTGAGTTAAACATAAATTATACAACAACTAAAAAATTTTTTTTAGGCAAGAAAGAATAAATCTTTTCGAAGCAGTGGAGTGGCCCTGAAAAGGGTCTTTGTCGCGAATGCACAAAACACCACATTATCTACTATCCACACAAACGCTAGGCGAACGCATAAAACATACACATATATACTATCCACACAAACGTACGGGAACGCATATAACACACATTCTACTATCCACACAAACGAAGGAAGAGAAGAAAAACATACCCATATCTACTATCCACACAAACGTACGGGAAAGCATATAACACACATTCTACTATCCACACAAACGAAGGAAGAGAAGAGAAAACACACCCATATCTACTATCCACACAAACGGACGCGAACGCATAAAACACACACTATACTATTCATACAGAAGGGAAGGAAGAAAAAACACCAATATCTACTATCCACACAAAAGGGAAGAAAAGAAAAAAAAACACCAATATCTACTATCCACACAGAAGGGGAAGAAAAAAAACCCACATAATCTACTATCCACACAGAAGGGGAAGAAAAAACCACAATGCCTACTATCAACAGAGAAGGGGAAGAAAAAAAAACCACAATACCTACTATCCACACAGAAGGGGAAGAAAATAACCCGAATACCTACTATCCACACAGAAGGGGAAGAAAAAAACCCCACAATATTTACTATCAACACAGAAGGGG
Organism: Megalonaias nervosa; assembly: GCA_016617855.1. Lineage (NCBI taxonomy): Eukaryota > Metazoa > Mollusca > Bivalvia > Unionida > Unionidae > Megalonaias > Megalonaias nervosa. Next base: position 2,945 of record JAECUM010068181.1, read on the forward strand.
AAGAAAGAAAACCCCAATACCTACTATCAACACAGAAGGGGAAGAAAATAACCGCAATACCTACTATCAACACAGAAGGGGAAGAAAAAAAAACCCACAATACCTACTATCAACACAGAAGGGGAATAAAATAACCCGAATACCTACTATCAATACAGAAGGGGAAGAAAAAGAAAAGAAACCACAATACCTACTATCCACACAGAACGGGAAGAAAATAACCCCAATATCTGTTATCCACACAGAGGGGAAGGAAAAAAACACATTATATACTATCCACATAGTGTAGGGACAGGGTCTTTTTTGTTAAGATGAAACACACACACACACACACACACACACACACACACACACACACACACACACACACACACACACACAGAGGAGCTGAGGTGTTAGTTCTAATCCATTCGAAGACGACATGAGCGAGCCTTAATCAATGTTCTCCACTTCTGTCACAAAACCAAGAGAGTCCTGATTCAGCCCAAAATAAATTCATTCGTCCCTTGAAATTTTATTGTGCCATTTGAGAGACGCAAAAACGCACTTCAAGAAAATTGAGAACGATGGCTTACACCTACACCGTGAGATGTAAAGAGTTCAAGTAGTTTGTAAAACTTAGTCAAAGTTTATAATCAAGATAAAACGATGACACTTTTCCAACCAGACACCAAGCGACAATGACGATCCGTGTCACACAATACTTTTCAAAATGTGTTGGTAGAAGTTTGTACTAGCGATCTTGAAGAAATGATTGTCTCATATCCAATACTATTTGCATTACAGTCTTTAATACAGAGTGAGACTAAGAGACTGAGAGAGAAAAAACGGTGTTAATCTGATAGAATGACAGAACCAACAAGACCAACGAAGAAAGAAATTCGTTTGGTACCTCATGAAGATTATTTTTTACAATCTAGTAGCCCCAAAAGTGACTTGCAGAAAAGTTGAGAACGATGACATACATCTACACGGTGAAATTAAATGGTTTACGTCAATGGTTGCTATTTCTTTGTTTATTAAATTTATTAAATTTTTGTACAAACGATGTGTGTAAGCGAAAGCTAACACACACACACACACACACACACACATACGTACGCACGCACGCACACGGGTGTTACTGCATTGGGTGACAGTAAGTCTGGAGACTAGTGTTTTGAGAGATGGGCAGACAGAATTAGCATTACAGAAAGAAAGAATGGTAAAGAAAAAAACAGAAAAGAAGCACACCATTTTTGGTTCTGTTATTTTTCGCGGTATTATAGGACAAAGATAATGAAGACAACCATACAATCTATGTGAAAAATGTTCATTGTTTTCATTCATTTTATCACTTTCATAAAAAGGTAGTGTGATATTTATTGTCGAATGACTGCTTAACATTTGCTGTATATTCCAAATTTAAGAGATGTCCTGTGTTTCGCAGCACACGCTACGAACAATTTTGCAAAGTTTTCTCAAATCTAAGGGCAGGAAAAAAAAATAATAATAAAGCAGCACCAAAACGCGCCTTGTTCTATCGACAGTCTGTACTGAGAGAAAAAAGGTCAAACATTGTTACATTTTTTTCTGAATGCATGTTTTTGTTTTCGAATTCTGAGTTAACCATAGGCAGGGTTATACAGTGCAATGTCACTCGCGTCTTTCTCGAAAAAGCCGTGCGTTTGTTTCCTTTCTGAAAAACGGCAAATCTAATGCTAGAAAAAAATTTCCGTGACACATTGCAGTGCCAAAATAAGGATAAAGCTAGGAAAACCCAAGTCTATATTATTAGTCTCAAACTTTCCAGCTTCAATGACGTCACTTTGCTCAACACTAGGGGAATAATGGCAACAGCCGAACACGAACGCGAATCACATTTTTCATTTAGACCTAGTATCTATTTATAACAACAACCTGTGGAAAACCCAAGTCTATATTTATAGTCTCAAACTTTCCAGCTTCAATGACGTCACTTTACTCAATACTAGGGGAATAATTTTTATCGTGCTGATCGGCTTGAGAGTGAAATGAATACTGAGAGGCAAGTCACCAGCACTTTATATATACACTGAGCCTGACATAGATATATATGGGTCCATGGCGTTTCAAATGTAGTCATTTGACTTTTTGCAGTCAAGATGAAACGATCGCATCATTTCGTAAAGAAAGGAGAAGAAAGTAAGAGGCAGAAACGTGATTTATCGCCTCGCACAGTAGCTGAAGTCTTGGCTCAAATTCATTGCAGCGATTTTGAAGATGAGAGAGCCAGAATCTAGACCCAGAGAGTCTAGTGGGGTTCGTTGTTCTTGCCAACGATGATATTCCATCGATCGTTTGTAAGGCACTAAAGCCAGTTTTCGTCCTTCCATCGGATTTCAAGGATCGCATCTGAGATCGTTTGACTCCAAAGGTCCGTTTTATCTTCTTGGACCTTTATATCTTCATCCTCCCAGGATGTTTCCCATCGTTCCCAATAGTCCTTTCAGCAAGGGTCCTCCTATAGTTCCCATTACTCCTTTCAGCAACATGGGCAAAATGGGCAAAATTCCTTCGCGTTGCACCAACATCTTTTGAGCAGTGTGTATTTTCTTTTGGACCATTTGGCGAAGAACGTGTCGATGTTTGGCTAAGCATTATTTCTGGTGTTTAGACAAAGGTATTGTGCCTTTTAAGACATTCAGACAACATTCGCACGCGGTATCGATGACGTATTTGGAGGCAGTTTGAATGAGTTTTTTTTTGCATGGGTGGAGGAGCTTTGGACAGGACGGACAACATGTTCCAATATTTGGCTATACGAGGTGGCAGTCCTTTTCTTTTATTTCCTTTGGGGGTAGAAGAGGAATGTTGTTTTTGGGGTGACATCTTTCTCTGTTTGTTCATTGGTTCCGTGGCACACAGCAAAAAAAAAAAAATACACTAACGTCGATGACTTGTCACACGGTCATTTATCCTTTTTTGGGGACTATCGCTTCGTCATAAAGGTGACGATGTGTTTTCCAAAATCACCAAAGAATCCTCCTCTTTGGTGACTTCTCTTTTTCTTTGGACGTTTGTGTCTTTTCTTGGGGTGACGTCTATGTTTGGCTAAGCGTTTTTTCGGATCACGAAACTGTCCTTTTCTTTATCCTTTCTGGACAAGAGAACGACGACGAGGAGACATCTTTTGGTGCACAACATACACTAAAGTCCATGGCTTCACATGCGTCCTTTTATCTTATTTTGGCTAGTGGTCATAGATTTAAAAAGATTTAAGAGTTTTGATCATGTTTGGTAATAAAAGACTAGCCAACCATCCTCCTCTTTGGTGACTTCTCCTTTTCTTTGGACGATTGTGTTTTTTCTGGGGGTGACGTCGATGTTTGACTAAGTGTTTTTTATCATGACGTGACTGTCTTTTTCTTTTTCCTTTTCCTTTTTAGACAGAAGAACAACGATGGTGACGGTGTGCACTTTTTGGTGGGGCCATCTTTGGGCGTTCCGGAGCACAACAACACTAAACCTATCGTTTGCTTCAGGTCTTTTTATGCTGGAACGCGTCGCCACTGATTGTCTTTAAGTCGTATCAACTTGATGACAGGTATCGCACGTCTTGGAGGAGTTTGCAACGGACTAAATCGGGACAGATCTTTCTTGGACAAATCAAGTACACTCTGTAACACACCCGTTCTCTCTTGGACTTTGATTTTGGGGGCAGGTACTTTGTGAGCAGCGGCCACTGCCGCTAAAGAAGAAGAGGGTATCACCGCTGGAGGAGAAGTTTTTGGTGACGCTCTCTTGCGGGTAGAAGCTGTTTTCTGTGGACTTTTCTTTTTCTTTTTCTGAGGCTGTGACCTGGTCTTGACACCGTTGCTCTTTTTTTTTCTTCTGGGTACGTTTGGGCGTGGCTTTTTTCTTGGGCAGAACTTTGGGAGCATTGGGATCCCATTTTAAAAGAGAACGAATGATGACACCTCCTAGAGAACCGCTACCTCCAGGTTTCAAAATGATTTGCTTTTTGGTTTGAGTGTCAATGCGAGGATCGGCTAGCTGCGTCAAGGCTACTTTGTTTCTCTCAAAAAAACGTTTGGTTTGATGTGGAATCTGAGTGATGCCTTGCAGTAATTGACGTGCTGTCACCGTAAACCATCGTAAGACTTCTTTGAGACTAGCTTCTAAGACACGAGCACGTATTTGTGGATTTTTTTTGCGACTGATACCGTACAAGGCACGAATCAATTTGATGGGAAGATGAGACTGAAGGGACATCATGTTGACAAGGTGTGAGACAGAGCCAAAGTGACCGAGGTTTTTATAGATTTTTTTGGTGGTTGTGGTTGTGGTTAAGTCGACGAAGGGGACGTGTACACGACAGGCCCTCCGTCTTTGCACCAGTGGTGACAAAGATGGGTACAAAATCGCAAATAATCGGGGTGGGTGGGTGGGTTTTAAATCCACGAGTAAATAAGTGTGTGGGATTTGAGTGGCATCGTCGTACGCATGAGTCAGCCAAGCGTTCCTAACTGGCTAACACTTGCACTTGCGATTTATCTCTAGGGCTTTTAAACAAGACCACATAATGAGCATTGAGAGTGATGGTGCGATGGGCTTTACTTTGTTGAAACAAATTTTGAGTGATGTAAATGACACTGGTATTACGATGATGCCCTTTGCGCGTAAATCACAGTTTAATTTCTTCTTCGTCTTCTCCTAACATGTCATCAAAGATGACCAAATGGGTTTGACTAGGGTCAGACACGATCCCGTCGTCTTCGCCAGGATTGCCTTCCACAAACACAATGGAATCGCTTTGACTTTCTCGCAGAAGGCTGTACGCCGATTGCCACTCTTTGTAACACCACACGATACGTTGAGGTGGACGATCGATCAAATGATGTTTGTGTTCGATCAAACGTTTGACAAATTCGGTTTTGCCTGAACCGCACGGTCCAGCAATGAGCATGTTAGAGGGATGGCGAAGATACATGGCCTCCCAACTAGTCCGATCTACGTGTTCGTCGATGACGTTGAAAGTGGAGGAAGAGAGAGCAGAGACAGTAGAGGTAGGCATAGTAGTACTGTAAGGAATGTCACTATTGACACGAAGACAGACAAGACAAGAGTTTTTATACTTTTTCAGGACACGATTATTGTCATCTTTATTTGTGAACAACACGAAAGACATAAATACATAAAAGCCAAATGGTTATGTACATGACTAAAAGACACATCAAAAAGATCATAGTGGAATATAAACAAGTCTCTGTACAACATTTTTGGTGATCAAGATATCGTATCGTAGGGACAGTGTGTAATGTTTTTAGAGTCTCTACACTGGGCAAAGTCACACAGGGGTCCTCTCGGAATGGCCCTTCGGGGATGTCAATGACGGTCCTGTCCTGTCCTGAAGGGAGTGGTTCTTCTTCTTCTGGTACTGTCATTAACATAATTTATTGGTCTTGGACGTTGTCCCTTTTTATATATTGACCAATATCGATGTGACCATACGGTAAAGTGAAGTGGTTGGGAAGTCTCACTCGCTTCTGGTATACATTTTGATACACTTTTTCCAAAGGTCGACTGACAATTTGGTGTGTGGGCAAACGTACAATCTTATGCGGATCGTGGGTGGTTACTTTAAAATTTCCATCCTCTCCAGACTGCAATGCTTCTTTCAAGAAGCCAAAGTTCACCATTCGACTGGTGCGATAATTGAGAGTCAATCCTTTCACTTTACACTCCGTGTGTACCTCTCCTTCAGGGTCACGGTATTCGTAGCCGTAATTTTTGGGACGCCCCTTGCAAAACATAGAATCTTGTCGTCGGGATGCTCGTCCGTCAAGGCTCCTAAACGGTCTCCTTCGATTTTAGGGTGTTGTTGACCCAGATGATCGATGCAGATGCAACTGTCCGTGTCAAAATACAGCACACGATCTCCTAACAGTTCTAAAGCTTTGTACAGTTTTAAGCGAGCATGGGCTGTCACGTAGGCAGCAATGATGACATTTCCAAATTCGTCGGTTTCTACAAAGTCCAGTTCTTCTTCGTAATTGACTAAGATCAAGACCTCACGAACGACGTCCACGTGTTTCATGTATTTGGTTTTGTCGTGAATCATCTGAAGAAAAAGCGAGAAGGTTCTGTCAAATACTCCGTTTTGGGTAAACACGGTCGTTGTGCCATTTTGCCCCACAGGCAATTTAACATCACTTTGGCAAACGATCGACTTCCTTCGTTTTTCTCTACGTAGTCTAAAGTGATGCATTCCTGCTCCCAGTATTTCTCTTTGAATTTCTTTTGGTCTTCGGGAGTGTGGCACCAGGAAGGATAGCAACTAGCTTCTTGTTTCAGTTTAAAAAAAGCACTCAAGTAAAGTGCGAAAATGCCTTTTTGAGTCTCATCACCCTTGTGGAATTGTTCTGTCTTGGGAAAGTGGTAAATTTCGTACACTTCTAACAGTTGATATCCCAAGTCCAGAGCCTTAAACAATTCCACGCTGACCTACGTTCCCGTCAATGCGCGTTCATCCTGAGTGTGCTAACAATGTCGGTCATGGTTGCAGGTTTACGCACAAGTACGGCACAAAGGAAACATCAGTTTTCCTTGGCAATGGTAAGGTAAAACGGGATGGTACAAGTCCGTGGGATGCAAAACTTTACAGTTGATCAATCCTTCGTATTGTCTAATGTTGTCCAGGTCGATGTGTTCCATCAGCAATTGCGGGTGCCCTGCAGGAAAGTGACAATATTTTCACACGTAAGGATACTGCGAACACACGTCCAAGTATTTGATTTCTTCTCCTTTCTCCTCGTCGGCTTGGTACAGCAAACAGGTGGCATTCGTCCGTCCTCGGTACAAACTGTCCCGCGGGTTCAGTGGGTCCACCAGCTTGTAACTTTCCACGATGCGCTTAAACTCGGGATCGGTTTTCAAACGGTGATCGTACTCGTGTTCCCACATTTCTACCACTTGGTATCCTTGCTCTTCTAACTTTAGTCGTCGCTGACAAGTGGCCTGGTACAAGTCTTCAATGGGCCGTTGTAAAAACTGATTTCTCGTGTTACGTTCAGGGTAGCAGATGGGACATCCGTGAAATAAGCACCCGTTAAACTCGTACACAATCGTGGGGTTTTCTAAGTTCCAGCCATCCACCGAATAACTTCCGATGGTCTTTTCGCCTCTTCCGTTGCGAGCGTGTTGGATCCATTTGTCTTCCTTGTCACACAAGTAATGTAACCAGCGTAGGGCTTTGACCGAGTACTGACGTTTGACAAAATTGGTCGTTTGAGGACTTATGACAGCTAGGGTGTTTTGGGGCATGAATCTTTGACGGTACATTAAGGAACACGCTTTGGCAATGGTGGAAGCTTCTTTTAAAGGATCGATCACTCCGTGTTCCATGAATAATTCTCGAAATTTTCCACAGCAACGCCGTGAAAAGTCCACGTCGGAACGACAATACTTCAACATTTCTTCCTGAAAGTCGAAAGGGTCCGAAGATGTGAGTTGGTACCATGCGTAGTAAGCTTCTCGTTGTTCGGTACGCATGTTATCGGTGTCGTAGTAGTGAGTCTCAGGCAAATGGGGTAGAACGGCGTGTTGATTGGCTTCGGTATTGAAACGGTGCGGAAAAGAGCCTTTGGCCAATTCTGTCATTCCAAACGTTTTAGGCATTCGACTTAAAGGCATGGCCAAGTAACTCATCGAATCTTTAAACTGCACTTGTCCCACTTGCATGTAGATGAGTTGGGCTCCGTTCAAAGTCATTTTAAGACGTTCGGTGCCTTGTTCCGTATAGTGTCTGAGAAGAAATTGCCCATCGTATCCCGAGAAATTGTGAGCCATCACCGTGGCATAGCGATGACAATCTCCGTAACGTTCGATGTCCTCTTGTCTCCACGTCTCGTCGATAGGGTTTAAGATCCATTGGGAGAAATCGGTCAGCGTGTTTGGTCCCCGAAAGATTTTTTCACGTCCTCCAGGAATCTTGCTACAGTGAAGGCAATGACTAAAGATAGGTTCTTGGATGAACTTCTCAACCGTTCGGTGAGCCACGCAGAAATTAGGAATGTGAATGCCAGTCTCTTGCATGCATTCGAAATCGAAAAAGATGAAATTCCCTTTCTTCTTGTGGTCATCTTCTTCCTGTTCGGGTTGGTATTTTTGAATGTAGCTTTCGTGTTCCAAGTCCATGATTTGGCGACAAATGTGACATCGCGTCTTTCCTGAACAGACGTACGGCTTGGCACAATTGGTACGTATGCCTTTTCCACAAGTAGGGCACAATTTCAGGAGTTGGCTAGCACTTTTCTACTGTCCAGACAGGGTTTAGATGCTAAACATCCTGAGCATTTCGATCCACAATGCTTGTGTTGCTCTCGATTGTCATAACCATAGTCACATGTCACACAGTAATAACTGTATCCCAGGAATGAAGTGATACTGGTGATGACATCGAAATGTTCATCGTGATGATAGACGTGAATGTATTTTCCGTCTTTGAAATTTTTGCCTCGAAACAACAGAGGTCCGCGCACTTCTTGAGGGTGCACTTTCAAGGTGTAGCGTGGAGCCAAGACGTCTTGCAGTTTTTGCATTTCAGGAATGCCGCAGGGTGTGTCTTTGGATAGTACCGCTTGCTGTAACAGGAGTTCTGCTTCTCTTCGTTGTTTGGCTCGGCTAGATTCTGAATCGTTTTCCCGGCTCTTCTCCATTCTTCCGTGTGGTTCTTGTCGGCATACGATCGTCCCACTACGATGGCACGGGCTAAACACATCTGGTTTTGAGGGTTGTTAATTCGGACGAGGCTCGTTTTGGTTCTGCAAAGGTCGTCCACCAATAACACCTTTTTGCGTTGTCCTGTCCCTTGGGGAAGAGAAACGTGGGTCATGAACTGTGTTGCTTTCCCGTCGGTGATGTGAAACTTGTCGTTGGATTGTTGCACGTGTTGAATCTTGTCGATGACTTTGGAAGGTGTGAATTCTGCCTGGCTGCTAATCTCGATCCAAACGGGGGATTTCAAACTGTCGTGATGAACGGAAAGTCTCAAGTGATCGTCTTCTTTGGCTTCACATTGCCGTTTCAGTATGGTTAACAAAGAATCCCACACATCGGTGATGAACCTCTCTACTTTCTCAAGCGGTACGTCGGACTTGAAATCTTTAAACTTCACCGCGTACCTGTAGGCTGTGCTTCTAAATTTTCAGGAGGAGCGTTTGCCCGTCTCTCGAATGTGGTAGTACTTTTCAGGGTTTACTGCTGGAGATGGACTTTGACTTGGTGTAGACTCTCTGGGCTGAGATTCTGTCTCACTCATCTCATCTTCAAAATCGCTGGCATGAATTTGAGCCAAGACTTCAGTTACTGTGCGAGGCGATAAATCACGTTTCTGCCTCTTATTTTCTTCTCCTTTCTTTACGAAATGATGCGATCGTTTCATCTTGACTGCAAAACGTCAAATGACTACATTTGAAACGCCATGGACCACTATATATCTACGTCAGGCTCAGTGTATATATAAATGTCTGGTGACTTCCCTCTCAGTATTCGTTTCACTCTCAAGCCGATCAGCACGATAAAAATTATTCCCCTGGTGTTGAGTAAAGTGACGTCATTGAAGCTTGAAAGTTTGAGACTGTAAATATAGACTTGGGTTTTCCACAGGTTGTAACTATAAATAGATACTAGGTCTAAATGAAAAATGTGATTCGCGTTCGTGTTTGGCTGTTGCCATTATTCCTCTAGTGTTGAGCAAAGTAACGTCAATGAAGCTGGAAAGTTTGAGACTATAAATATAGAGTTGGGTTTTCCTAGCTTTATCCTTATTTTGGCACTGCAATGTGTCACGGAATTTTTTTTCTAGCATTAGATTTACCGTTTTTCAGAAAGGAAACAAACGCACGACTTTTTCAAGAAAGACGCGAGTGACATTGCACTGTATAACCCTGCCTATGGTTAACTCTGAATTCTAAAACTAAAACATGCATTCACAAAAAATACAACAATGTTTGACCTATTTTCTCTCAGTACAGACTGTCGATAGAACAAGGCGCGTTTGGTGCTGCTTTATTATTATTTTTTTTCCTGCCCTTAGAGTTGAGAAAACTTTGCAAAATTGTTTGTAGCGTGTGCTGCGAAACACAGGACATCTCTTAAATTTGGAATATACAGCAAATGTTAAGCAGTCAGTCGACAATAAATATCACACTACCTTTTTATGAAATTGATAAAATGAATGAAAACAATGAACATTTTTCACATAGAATGTATGGTGGTCTTCATTATCTTTGTCCTATAATACCGCGAAAAATGACAGAACCAAAAATGGTGTTTTTTTTCTGTTATTTTCTTTACCATTCTTTCTTTCTGTAATGCTAATTCTGTCTGCCCATCTCTCAAAACACTAGTTTCCAGACTTACTGTCACCCAATGCAGTAACACCCGTGTGCGTGCGTGCGTACGTATGTGTATGTGTTTTAGCTTTCGCTTACACACATCGTTTGTACAAAAACGTAATAAACAAAGAAATAGCAACCACTGACGTAAACCATTTAATTTCACCGTGTAGATGTATGTCATCGTTCTCAACTTTTATGCAAGTCACTTTTGTGTCTACTAGATTGTAAAAAATAATCTTCATGAGGTACCAAACGAATTTCTTTCTTCCTTGGTCTTGTTGGTTCTGTCATTCTATCCGATTACCACCGATTTCTCTCTCTCAGTCTCTTAGTCTCACTCTGTATTAAAGACTGTAATGCAAATGGTATTGGATATGAGACAATCATTTCTTCAAGATCGCTAGTACAAACTTCTACCAACACATTTTGAAAAGTATTGTGTGACACGGATCGTCATTGTCGCTTGGTGTCTGATTGGCAAAGTGTCATCGTTTCATCTTGATTATAAACTTTGACTAAGTTTTACAAATTACTTGATCTCTTTACATCTCACGGTGTAGGTGTAAGCCAACGTTCTTAATTTTGTTGAAGTGCGTTTTTGCGTCTCTCAAATGGCACAATAAAATTTCAAGGGACGAACGAATTTCTTTTGGGCTGAATCAGGACTCTCTTGGTTTTGTGACAGAAGTGGAGAACATTGATTAAGGCTCGCTCATGTCGTCTTCGAGTGGATTAGAACTAACACCTCAGCTCCTCTGTGTGTGTGTGTGTGTGTGTGTGTGTGTGTGTGTGTGTGTGTGTGTGTGTGTGTGTGTTTCATCTTAACAAAAAAGACCTTGTCCTTATATTATGTGGATAGTATATAATGTTTTGTTTTCCTTCCATTCTGTGTGGATAGTAGATACTGGGGTTATT
>JAECUM010068184.1:0-12274 GCA_016617855.1 Megalonaias nervosa
GACTAAACAAAATTCAAAGAGCAGTACATTTGGATATACATGGGGCCTTAGCTGCATCACGTGTGGCAAATTTCTCAATGCAATGCAATGGAGATTGACATGTTGGTCTTCTTCGTTATCGGACCGCTCCGGTGTCCTAGCGTCCGCTTCGGATGCGGGAGGTCGCGACATGAAAATAGTACTAGCAGCTGCCTCGATTAGCTCTCAGCATTAAGAGGTTAGTGTCAGTATAATGTGATATGATGCCACATGGCTGCGGCAAGATGCCCCAATGCGAGTCATCACAATAAAGCGCCACACTGCATACTTCGTAGCGATGTGAATAAAATTGTTAGAGCTGCGTAAAAAAAAAATACAGATCTCACACACACACACACACACACACACACACACACACACACACACACACTTCTTCGTTGTCAGTGCAGTCACATCGATCATATTACTCCCATATCTGTGACCCGATTGCTGTCATTCTTTCCATCCAGAAGTACAGTTGTGGTCGGTACCTAGCCTGGGTTCACTTTTCTTGAAATATTGACGGTATAACGACATTCGAAATATTAAACGCAGCGTCCTCTGCTTTACCCTTCTGATTATATTGACTAATTTCACTTTCGATAACTCTGAGCAAGATTTCCTTACTTCTAAAAAATACACACGTTATCCTCATCACCTCGTTTCGATTTTATTGCCATATCCGTTTGCGTTTGTGAAAATGATACAAGAGTTCCTTACAATCGATTTTACCGTTGGTTTTATTGCAATGGAAGACGTTGACTTTGACATACAATTATCGGTTGTGTCAGAGAAGCTTAGTATAAATAAAGGTTCTCACATGGGTATACAATGATCTATTTGTCATTGTTTATTCATATGCACGTGTATGTACTAATTTCACTTTCTAACCGTTTTGCTTCCTCTATGTTGCGTCAGTTTGATCTCATTTTTTTAAAATGGCTTTTCACACTCTATGCATCCCTCTTTTTTTAAAATAATTTTTCCACTTCATATATCGATTTGTCTCTGTAGCGCTTGCAGGTCTCATGAAAAATTCCCTAGCACTCGTTCCAGGGACGAGTGAGTTGCAAGAATTACTCGTCACTGTTCTCACTGTACTCAACACGGTACTCTTCTCCATTACACTGTTTACAGATTTGTTAAAGAACCCACAGCTACCTGATGCAGTCGTGATACTAAAATGGGTCTGATTTGTTTAGAACCACATATACCCGATACAATCTTGATACCAAAATGGGTCAGGTTTGTTACAGAACCACTGGTACCTGATGCAATCGTGTTACTAAAATGGGTCAGATTAGTTCAAGAACCACAGTTACCTGGTGCAATCGTGATACTAAAATGGGTCATGTTTGTTACAGAACCACTGGTACCTGATGCAATCGTCATACTAAATTGGGTCGGATTTGTTAAAGAACCACCGGTACCTGATGCAATCGTGATACTAAAATGGATCAGATTTGTTACAGCAGCACAGGTAGCTGATGCAATCGTGATACTAAAATGGGTGAGATTTGTCAAAGAGCCAAAGGTACCTGATACAATCGTGATACTAAAATGGGTCAGATATGTTACAGAACCACAGGTACCTGATGCAATCGTGATACTAAAATGGGTCAAAATCATAACAATAGTATGCTCTAATACATGGTTCCTTAGATAAAGATGATAATCAGATGCAAGGTTTGTGACTAGAAATGGCAGTTAAACATATAGCCCTTGACTTTTTGTGATATTTGAATACGTAGTGAAAGCTTCCGTATTCTAGGTCTTTCCGTATTCTTTGTATCATCAGTTACCTGGTCAATGAGCTATCAAGCATCTTTTTGATTTAGATATGGGAGACAATGTCAAAGTTTAGTATTTTCGTCCTGTCAGACATTGTTACGCTTGCTGTAGATCAAGCGCCATACAAATTAAATTGCTGCTTGGCCGAAAGAACTGGAACATCTATAGATCATTACCCCAACTAGATTTCGTCTAATCGGCTTTTGTCGCGACATTATCTGCCTTATAAATAAATTACAACGGCATGCACATCAAAATGACCCCTAAATTATTAAGTGTCACTTTAAATGCTAGCACCATTAGGAAATGGAATTTTATGTTTAAAACTGCAACATAATATCTTAGTAATATTTACCTGTTCTGGTATCAATCTTGCATCATGTACCTGTGTTTAACAAAGATGAAGCAGTTTTCTTTGCATCATGTTCTACACTGGGAATGAGGCAGAATAGGTAGAAGTTATTTATAACTAATGCATGCTAAATGCTAAGTGATGTTGAACATCGGTGCTTGTTGTGGGTAGATAATGCATTCGTTTTTGTTTGTTTTTTTGCGAGGTGCGATTCTGAATCTGCTTGGCCCAGCCAATTTGTCTCCCGGTCAGGACGAGTAGCCGAGTGCTTTTCCTTGCCCTGACTTGTAACATTTTGCAAATGATAGATTCAACTCTATTGCGTTCCCAGAATGGGAAATCAATTATTTTGCAGCGCCAATTCAATTACTACTGTGATCTAGGATACGAATCGTACCATCTGATCACCCGTAAAGGCTACCGTGGTGTGTCCTTGGGTAAGGACCTTCACCTCGGCACGAAATAATCTACATGTGTTGTTATGCCGTAAAACACTACAAAAAACTACGGTACGCTAAAAGAATGCGTTACGAGAATGACATCGTCTGTATCTCTTTGTATAAACTCTTAAAAGGAGTACTTGATTGTGTTTTACCTAATCGATTAAATCGTTCTTCTCGAATCAATTGCTTTTGATTTTGTGTGTTGTAATTCTTTGTGACATAAGGTCTGATACATCTGTTAAAATTATTCATGGTAAACATTTATCCAGGAAAATGGGTAATTTGTGTTGTAGTTACTATAGCTATCTTGTATACTACTTGCAAAAAAGTTTAACTTTTTCCATAATTGAATCAATATTTATGGGATTTTAGTTTCAATTTAATTTGTTCAGGTTCTTGTAGACTTACTAAGAATATATTATATTGTATTATTATTTATAGCTTTTGGGAGATATAACTAGAAACCACCTTATATTCTCGATTGTTCGCTCTTTTCATTTTTTTTTTTCATGATCTTGTTAGGGCAGACATTGTGCTAAAAGGAGTTGCTTTACTACTTTCGTATGTGTGTCATTTTGCTTGTACAGGCAATGTTTTTGGATGAACTTTTTTTTTCCTTCTAGTTTCGTCATCAAAACAAATTCACATATTCAGCATATTTTTGCTCCTTTTACTGTTCCGTTTCTACTATATTTGCCATATTCTACAAACTCATTTTCATTCTAAACCGAAAAATACTTATTCTCCATGATGATTCTATCCTTGTGTTTTTCTTTCTCCATTTAATCAAAAGGTGTTCTGAATGTTCCCAACTGTTAAAATAAATCATCGTAACATTTGCATTTTACCAATGCAAACTTTTCCCGGTTCATTTCTTTAGTCTTAAAAATCTCTTCTTGGCAAAAGTAATTTTGCTTGTCTGACAGTAACAACTCCTGTTCCTAAACTATGCGATATGTATCGGTTTCACATATTTTATATATATAGGTTACTGCACTTGAAGCGGAAAATATGAACGAGTTTTTGCGAGTAATACTGCACAACCTTAGAAGTGGAGTATTACTCCGAAAAGATAAATTCATGTTTCACCATACAAAAGTAGTTCCTGATACACGATACTATTTTGGGACACACGTGTCGTGCAGTATGAAGCTGTGCATTATGGAAAAATATTACACAATTCTGACAATGTAAAGGTAACGGAGAAAAACAATGAGCATATAATAATTTAGTGTTCCAAAGGAAACCCTTTATCGAATAAATTGGTCCATAACTTTCGTCCTTTTTCTTCTTTTAACTTGCTTCAGCCAGAGTCATGTTAATGGATCTATCATAGGTGTTTTAGAGTCTTCGAATAATTAGGTAAAATATCCATTCGTTGTATTCCCCTCGTTTCTAATGACCTATATTTCCATTATAGTCTTTAGCGGTCTCTTAAACCGTTCTATCACATATACTTTTTTGCAGAGTACGTTCAACGATAGTTGATGTTTTCTTTTTTGAGAACAGATCTTAAACTGTTTTCTTGACAAAATCTGCTCCATAATCACACTTTAGCCATTCAATATATTTTTATTTGAAACATTGTCTACAGGCATGATTTGTGTAATCTATCTTGTTTTACCTTCTCATCCTGTGAATATTTGGAGGAAACCTTTATCTCTAGCAAAATGTACTTGTTTATGTTGTTACTTTTCTTGTACGGTTGTATATCAACTATACCTGCCTACCTTTCACTGTCATTATGACTGAGATAAATCTCTGTACAGGCAAAACAAGATATTCCCTATTTTTGTGAAGTTACAGCATATTATTCATTTGACCATACCTTCAGTATTACATTTTTTAAAATTTAAGTTTCTCTTTCTCTTTTCTATCTTGTGTGTCGCCGCAGATGACTGATAAATTATTTCTGTCAGGACCGTAGAAAAACTATTGCTTTTTGTCTTTGATTTAAAACGGCGTTAAAAGATCAATAACTATATCATACCCAACACATTATGTACCGTAATATAATCTGCTTATATCAAGTCATCTTCATTCAAATATATATATTTACCTATATCAAAGCGGCCCGAGCAAATGGTCTCACGCGCTCGCATTTTACCGATCACTTATTATACTGGCCGCCATGTATTGAGTGCATCATGTGCGAAAAAAATGGCGTTAAACCCACAACAACAACAAGAACCTATATCAAATACGCAACAGACATCTTCGTTACTCTTTCTTTTTGAATCATGTTATTTTCAAAGTTTAATACATGTATCCTTTTTATGTTATGTTCCAACAAATTATTACATCTGTTGTCTTGTGTGTTATTTTTTAAACAAAGTTAGCTTTGGCCACACTTTTACACCTGACAATAAATAAATACTATCCCCTGATACTGATGTTTGTTTCATGTTAAACTCGTTAAATAATTGCATCCCTTCTCTAATAAACTATCGAACTGGACACGATATAGCTCTGTGTCTCAGTCATTTTTATAAGATGCAAAATAAATTAAGTTCTGTGCTATGTTTTAAATGTATTATGCATGTTTCTGTGATAGATCTGGCCTATCGTAACAAATTTAAAATATCCCGGACATAACCGAGCCCTGCCGCCTGCTCTATCTTTGAACGGATCATTCACTTCAAATATCGTCTGCATCTGTTTCAGTAGAAACAGTTACAATACTATGGTGTTAGATGATACGGAATCGTACCTTTTTTGTTTCTTTTGTTTTTTTATTACATGTTTTGCAACGATAACGCAAGGTGTTATCCAGCTTTCTCAAATCTCTTGCACCCTTCAAACTAAACACTGATACAAACATTCACAGCTTGAATTTGAGCATAGCAGAACAATGTTGACCAGTCTGTTTGATCTTTAAGTAGAATAATCAAGAAGCCCTAAGCCAATCGTATAATTGGAGTGAATTAATTACTTGATCTGGATGGATTATCTCGTGTTCATCTAACATGCACAATGCATACCTACCCCTTTATATTTTATTCCTCTTGTGGACTAGTCCCTAATATCGAAACCAAGCAGTGGACTAATAGACCGATACTTGTTTTAAACCTATGCAATACCTGCCATTATTGCATCATTTCTGAGAGAAAATATTATTATGCTTTAAAATGGCACAATGTTACGTGATATGCGATATTTCCTTTTCAGTCCCTCGTCACGTGTACACCTGCAGATAATGTAAAACAAAAGTGGACATCTATTACGTAAGATCAAACGTCTTTGAAAATGTTCCCTTTTCTGCCATAAATTTGTCTTATCGTGGTTTCCGATCCCTCTCTTTAGACGCATCAAATCTGGTACGTTTGTTTACATGCATATGTAGATTCAAACAACTATCCACGATACAAATCGAGTATTTTCTTTTTCTACGTTAATACCAGATGTACGGCATCGTTTAACGAGTGGCAAAAGCACGGGTCAAAATATGTCGTTTTTGGTACCACAAGAAGAAATATATCCAGTATTAACGTATGAAAGAAAACTTTTCCTTTTCTTTTAAACTAGCCTCATTCCAGAACAGCAGTTTAGAAGACTATACTATTTTTGTCATTTTGTAAACTATTTGACCCAACCTGAAAATAGTTCAAGTCCGATTCAGCAATGCATCACAGTGGATTTGATGCTGTTGGCAAGGAAGTAAGGGGAAACAATTTTAGAGAGACGCGAGCAGCGTCTGATCAGTCTGATTTTTTTTTTTTTTTTTTTTTTTAAAGTCATAGATTAATTTCCATGTGTGAAATGTAAGGCGGTATCGTTTTATTTTGTTCTACCTTACATAGTAGTCGTTTTTATTGTTGTATGTACAACTTTTTGCACGCACACACAATCAAATGTCGCATGGCATGATGGGAAATCTAATTTTTTCAAATGTGAAAATATAAGGATATATTTTCACATGTGAAAATATAGGAACTAAAAACATATGAAAATTACTTCGCCAATATGTCTCTGTATTTCACATTTTAGTATATAACAAATGCATGTATTTTATAATGATTTGTTCTAACATAATATCTCATATTCTCAAAGATTAGTACATAAACATTGCTGCTGGTCTTATTTTCATTATGTAACCATTTTGTGTGCATTATTTAAAGGAACTTTCATCAGGTACTGGGAATGAACAATACGATTTAGTTTTACATGAATCGCAAGTTACAAAATTAACTTATATCAAATTTTATATGTAAGTGGAATCTGCACCACTCTATGGCGAGAGGACTGTTAGTTAATTTAATAAATGTTGATTACTGGATGTTTGTGCTAAATAATTTTCATCACGTGGAAGATTGGGGTGTTAGCGACCATTGACCAATCACACACGGCACATGATTATCATGTGCCTCTTTGTACCGTATATATATTTGCAGTATGATAGTATCAACGTCACTAAGTCGTTCGGAGATAGACATACAGAAAAGTGAGTTGATCTCGATCTCTCTCTCTCTCTCTCTCTCTCTCTCTCACACACACACACACAATAATAATAATAATAATAATAATAATAATAATGTAATTAATAGAATTTGCCTCTCCAGTTTGTTAAGCCCGTTTAAGATCTACATTGCTTTCTGCTTTGCTATCCGTGCTCATGCAGTTATCGACAATAATCAATATAATTTATCTTTAAAAACTTGTGGAAGTGGAATTCTAGTAAATAGGAATTTTTGTTTAACTTTATCAGATGTCTGTCGAGTCTAATGTTAAAGTTTGTTAATATATATTTATTTCTCTGTTTATTTGCGGGACGATTCGTCTTTAATTGCATTTGTACCTTTACAAGGAGAAAATGCTGATAATAATTCCTCAAGAAACATCGTCTAACTGTACTCTGTACTAATGATATAGTAAAACTTTTACGTTATGTTTGCGAATACCTCCATAAAGTTATCCTCTTGTAGTCCGTCCTATTTTACCTTCAGTAATGTATAATGTCTGAGTTCGCTGCCATTTTCTGTCAATTGGTGATGTCACTCCCCCAACACCCCACTCCAATCCACTTTACCTTGTATCACTTCAATGCAACGCACAGGCCATACCCTTTTATATGCTAACGAGGAGAGGTAATCCATTATGATGAGTTGGTATCATTTGTTCGAAATATTTCCGAGTTACATTTTCGGTAGAAAAAAAAAAAAAAATCTTGCGGTGTTCCAGCTGTATACACTCTTCAGTGTAACCATTATTTCGAGGCTAATAGTAATTTCGTAGTACATTTAAAATCCGCTCAGTCATATCTGTAAAATGAATACGACTTATCCGTTATATCAGTTATTGATATATTATCAATGCGATGGCTGAAAAGTGGGCTCAGGTCATTCACTTATCAGTCAGCACGGATTAGTTAAATGTTTGCCGATATTGCTGTACTGGATAAGAATATCAATATGAGCCGGAAACAAATGTTCATATTTGTTATCGCAAAAGTTTTCATATGATAAGTCAGCGAAAAGTTCACTGTTACCGTACAATCCACCATTGCTAAGACCAATTAAAAGTTCATCTAGTGAAAGGGGAAACAGTTATCATTATTCTATATTCAATTCAGCAAGCTCCACATCTAAATATTGAGGTGCAGAAATATTCGTATAAATATTTGGAACTGCAGTTTTTAAGCGAAGGTAAACATTTACGCATTTAATGACATTTTTAATGTCTGATGATTTAATCACTGGAATTTAACCTCTTTAAACAATACCAAAAGGAGACTACTTGCCGGCGTTTGGATTTGCACTTCATAACTGATGCACCAGATGAAGTCAAGTCTACTGGACAATGATTTAACATATTGTAGAATCGGCACATATGCCTCTCTAACTGATTGGCTAGAAACCCTAGTTTGCAGCCAAAGCATGTAACTTAGATAAGGCCTGGTCGGCCGCAGTGGCGTGTCTCTAGCAAGGCCCTGTACTACAATTGCTTTACGCTGTATCCTTAAGTTTCTAATGCGCCATTAAACACCAGCAAAATTAAACTCATTCAGAAGTGTTAGCAGTAGCCATTGGGGTGCGGCAGGGATTTGTTCGGTCGGCTTTGACAAAGTATTCCCGTTACAAAATGCTTGTATTACACATGCTTCCTTCCGAGTTCAAACACATGGCCTTCAAGTGTCTGATGTTACTTCAATTTCTCATGTCACTTGCTAGTTTAATGATGATGGGACTTCTAAGGTTTCACTATCATAGCCTACTCAGGGAGATAAGGCAACCTCAGCTCAGTATTCAATTATCGATAGTTCTTGGGTTAATTTGCTGTGAAATGAGATTCGTATTACAGTTGTAGCAGTTTTCCCGCTGGCTGTTTTGCTGGGCCTTCCGACAGGAGCCTTGACCAATCAAAACAACAAAGCCTATTATTTTAATCACTAAACGATGATGCGATTAGCAATTAAGTGGGTCTCATAGATGCTGCTACGTTCAACTCAATCAGAATTTTGTATGTGTTGTAATGCCGAGATAATTTTGTTACAGATGTACCAATTGGCAGTTGTTCTCAGCCTCCTGGCCGCCGTTATGGCTGGTCCAATCAGCAGCGAGTTTAACGAAGACTGGCAAGCCTTCAAGACTTCATACCGAAAACAGTACCAGCCACAAGAGGAAACTCTAAGGCAAATACCTCTCTCTCTCTCTCTCGCACACACACACACACACACACACACACACACACACACACACACACCGCGATCACTATTTTAATACTACCTGATGTGTACCTGCCTTTAATTTAACTAAGGAGATTCCAACTCACCCAATCTGATTAAAATCAGATATCCACTGTCCTATGTGAAGATCTGACAGCGACCACATAGGGGTCATGTTCTGGTGACCTTTGCGTTAGCCAATGGAAATGCAGCTTTCAGAAATATGAAAGCGAGTGAAATCGATAGACACACCCTGATGCTCTGCAGCTATACTGCTTAGTCTCCAAAACGCGAATATATAAAACTTCATCTGATTGGCTGATAAAATTAGCGATTATGGTAACAACATAGGTCACATGACCTCTAAGCAGTCGCTGTCGGATCTTCACGTAGGACAGTGGAAATCTGATTTTAGTCAGATTGCCAACTCACGCAGTACCAATAAGCAAAACGTCATTTATGCACGTGATATGGACATGTATTATCTCCGCTTTAAATTCGGTCTTTTCTTCGAGTATTATGTGCGATTTGCTGAGTACTCCGTTGCTTTTGGTGCTGTCATTTGACCTTTCAGTTTAGAGGCTCGGTTCATTGCTTTACGAAACCTGATATAATTCGCAAGATTATTCCAATATATTTTAACCACCACATTAACATCAATATTAGAAAGGGATATTCGCAGTACGAAAATACTATGACAGCTCTCTTCTTTTTCTTTGGAGCTGTTCAGTAAACCGCTGAGTGGAACTTTGTTTATTCCGCTAGCTGAATCTTGTCTTCATGTATCCGTCTTAGTATCTAGACTGTGGGAAAGGTAATAGGCTCCATCTGCCGCTTCCTCTTTGCACCACGAATGAGCTACGAAAGGGACGGAGACCATAGATTGGTGCTGCGTGTTTTAGTTTTATAGTACTGGTCTTTTGCTGTGATTCTTTTTTAGACCAAATCCCTTAATTTCTGTATATATTGATACCGCAGGTTACGTGATATAGGTAACTAATGATGGAGCTTCATAACTCATTGTATATGCATATATATATATATATATATATATATATATATATATATATATATATAGAGAGAGAGAGAGAGAGAGAGAGAGAGAGAGAGACAGACAGACAGACAGAGACAGACAGACAGAGTTTATAATGAGGATTTTCCGTCAATATAAAATATTGAATATGTCTATTTCTATGCTCCACAGGCGAATCATCTGGGAGGATAACATCCGGTACATTCAGAAACACAATATGGAGGCTGACAGGGGAGTTCACACTTACTGGTTGGGAGAAAATGATTATGCCGACATGGTATGATACACTAAGATAAATAATTGTGCAATAAAATTACTTTTTTAAATTCCATTATCAATGTTTGTGTCCGTTCAAGGAAGGAAATTCAGCTGAGATAAGAATATATTCATAACAAAATCGATGTGTCATTTGAATTTCATTAGAGACAGGTTGTTCCAAAAATTCCTCTTTACTAATCTTATATCTGTTTTTCTCTACGTTGTAGAGTCTTTAAATAACATCAAAATTTTGATTTCATGTGGTCTCCGACAAGATCTGCTTGCAATGAAATTTACTGTCGAATTTCTAAATAGGCTATGTCTTGACGCTGAATACAATTGTTATTTTTTTTTTCTCCTCCTATTGCAGACAGTAAATCTTGAGATCGGTCTTCATTTTACGTGACATATGCATTCTCATAATCAGTATTTAAAACCACTCCGGTGGCCTAAGTGGTCAGAACTTCTACCTCTGATGCTGGAGGTCGCGAGTTCGAACCCCGGCCGAGTCATACCAAAGACTTATAAAAATGATACTAGCAGCTGCCACGCTTGGCACTCAACATTAAGAGGTTGGTGCTATGACAGGTCAGCCTGGTGTGAAGATAATGTGACATGCTGGGACATGATTCTACATGTCTGCGGCATAATGCCCCCAGTGCTAGACATCGCTATGAACTGCCATACTCATGACATCGTAGTTATATGACTAAAAGTGTTAAAGTTACTTTAAAAATACACACACGCAGACATACACACACGCAGAGCATTTTTTCAATCTTCATTCATGCATACTTTTGAGTAAGATTATCATTTTTTGGCAATGTTGGCATGCTCTGGGATACATGGCTAATTGGTTTAAAAAAATATAAGTCTTCAAAATTGTTTGCACTCATTTTAAGTTATAAGTAAAGGTAGTCTTTGATTCAAATTTAAAATTTGCATTGGAAAATATTATTTTGGCTTATTATGTGATAAAAGTATTTAATGTAAACAATATTGTTTGATTGTCTCCACAGACACATGAGGAGTTCGTGAAGGTGATGAACGGCTTCAAGATGGCTAACAGATCCTCCAATGGATGCGGCCATTTCATGGCCCCAAGTCACGTGCGGCTTGTGGACCTTCCAGACGAAGTTGACTGGAGGAAGGAGGGATACGTCACACCCGTTAAAAATCAGGTACGTTTAGGGTATTGGATAATTGTTGGCCAGTAACGTGTATAATAATTTCTCGAACTGTTTGTGAGTTCCGAACCACTGCCTAAGCATGTGGGAAAATTGAGGTCACTAAGTGAGGCCACTAAGTGTTGAGTAATTTGCAAACTTCCTTTTCTTTCACACAAGTAAATTGAACTGAGATCTTTTCGGCGAAGAAAAAAGACGAAATCAAATGGGACCGGATATGTATGCATCGATTAATATGAGACCGGCAGTAAACGTAATCGATAATTGTAATTACACGTAACTGTAATTGATTACTAATTTCTAGTAATGACAAGTAATTGTAATTGGTACTAAGTTTATAAGAAGTCACAAGTAGCAGTAACTGGTACTAATTGTGTAACAATCACAAGCAATTGTAATTGGTTATGAATTGTCTAAGGAATCACAAGAAATTATTTTTGAGTACTAATTTTCTAGGCAATCACAAATAATTGTAATCCGATATTGCTTACTTATTACAAGTAATGTAGTTTAATCAAGTACAGTCAAAAC
>JAECUM010068185.1:0-16926 GCA_016617855.1 Megalonaias nervosa
GGGTGTATCCCTTTTCGAACGTGTTTTTTTGTCTGCTGATTCTAACGAGGTCACCTAGTTTGCATTTTGATCTAAATAATAAGGCTTCTATGACCTGTTGTTTTTGTCAACCGAAGAGGCTTCCGTGGATGTCATTTTAATGCTGCGGTGCCAGGTGTGATTTTATTGGTCGACGATTTGTGGCAAAAAATCTAAGTAACGGTTGGTGTTATCGCTGGTAAGTCTCTTTCACATGTGATGTTTGAGAGTTCTTTTAAACCACTCTACGACGGCCGCTTTGACTTGATTGTGTGTGCGGTACAAGATAATATTATTTTTTTGAAGCAAATCTTAGACGGTTTTGTTATAAAATTCACTACCAAGATCTGCCAATAATTTATTGGGCTTTCGTGCACCTACAATGCTATCAAATACTTCAACGATAGAATTTCCATTTCTGTTTTTCAGAGGAACTATCAAGGCATGTTTGCTGAACACATCCATGACCGTCATGAGATAGTGGAAATCGTCGTTGTACGCGTTGTAATCTCTCATGTCCACGAGATCTGCAGACCACAGATCGTCTGCTACGACCGCGATCACCGTGCGTGATGGAAAATGCTTGCGTGCGGGTTTATGCAGCTCTTCTGCGAGACCGTTCAGTTCCGGAAAATCTTCTGCTGACGTTTTCATTTTTCCTGGCACGCTTATGCCCAACTTGTGTTTGGTGCCAGTGATGCCAGGCACGAGATCTCGATCTACACGTTCTCTGAAATTTTCAGGCTTGAGTTCCTTTAAGTCTCTCAGCATGACTCGATCGCATCCCGCATTAACGTCGGGATGATCTCTGCAACAGATATCGTGATGCATCTCGATGGCATATACACCGTTGTAGTGTTACTGACCTGGCAGTGGCTGAACGTTTTCATACATATGTTCTCTAATGGATTCCATGGCCCTATATATTTATGTCCTGGAAGCATCCATCCACTACGAGGTTTGAGAAGTTTTCCGATGACAGCATGGACATCCATGGCTCCACCAAGAATTTGTGGATGTCCTGTAGAGTCTCCCATGAACAGATTTCTTTCCACGCGAAGGTCCTCGCAGCTCGTATTGAGATCGCAGTGTTTGCAATGATGCATTTTGTATACAAAGTCATGACATTAAGCTTTACCAGTGACAATGTGTTTTGTAGAACCACACACGACACACCTCGACTTGATCATGTGTCGGTGATTTTTGGTGACTACCTCAAAATGGTCGACACACTCTTCGTTTTGGCTTTACACTTGAGACACCACAAGATCATGATGGTTATATGAGAAGTGGATATTATTCTGAAAGTTGTAAAATAACTTCAACATGAAATTGTCCCTTCTGTTTTTTTTTGGATGTAGTCGATGCAGTACCATCCACATATGCTATCGCCGACGTTTTGAAATTGTAACGAGTTATACACAGCTCCTTTATGCGCTGTTTTGAGATATTACACGACTTCATCCGGAGGAGGTAAACAAAACGAATCGAAACACTCCACATCGTCCGAATGAGGATTGTTGACGATGGTGACCCAGTGAGTTCCATGTCCATCGTAATAATTTTGAAGGCTAATGACGCAGCTCTCGTTGGAGGTGATATGTTCAGGAAGTTGATCTTTAGAAAAGACACCTCTGAAATGTGGAACGCTGGATCCTAAGAGGATCTCCAGATCGAAGCTGCTTAATACCTTTTTTCTCATGCCATTCCCACGCGTGGTTCCCGGCAGCTGAACTCCTTTTCCGAGTCTAAGTAATCCTGGCAGCACCTTTTCAGCGATCTCTGCTAACAGAGGTCCTATAAATCCTCCTTGTTTGGACAGCTGAGATGCGGATAAGTTCAGCCTTATGTGTAGCGACAGAAGTCGCTTGACGATGCACCAGCATGAGTTTATTGGGTCCCATGAGTGCTGAGTCCTTCAGCTAGACGGCGACAGGTCTTTTGTGAGTGGCTGCCACCGCGATGCTCTTTTTCTGCTGTAGTGACAGCGTGGCATGATGCTATATGAAATACTATTTCTGTTTTGGTTTTATTTTATTTTTTATAACCCGCGCACGAGGTTACAATGGCTCAGTTTTGACGAGCTCATCTGACCATCACCGCTTTTTGAGTAGTTCTGGTGATAGCCCCTGTGGCTGCAGCCAGTCATAATGGTGCAAGGACAGAAGCAAATAATTTGGCATCCATGGCCTTGACAAGGGGAATGATGGCGATGGCGATGGAGCCTCGATAACGTCTCGCTTAGATGACATTTTCTGGGCATGGTTGTCTATACAAGGACATTCATTTTTCCATCGAGCACATCCAGCGCCATGAATTTGTCTGAAGTGATCAGAACGTAACAGACGTAATCAGCTCCTGGAGCGACAGTAGCTGGAATTCGTTGTCGGCAGGAGAGTCTTTGAGACGCTTGGAATGTTTAGAAACATCGAAGCGGAAGATGGGATACAAATTAGCGAAAACGTCCAGCGAGATCTTCGTACCTGTATCCACGTCTTGATACTTCTGCATGGCTTCCATCAGCATCGTGTAGGCGCGAGAATAATTTCGAGTAGCGACAGCTAAGTTGCTTTCTAGTTCTCGCACTGGATATTATCTGGAGTTGATGAGAACCTGACTGCGAGACAGACTGACTTTGTTAAAAATGTGTTTGTCTCCTGCTTGATCTAAGCACTGTACTGCCAGCTGAAGCGCGACGAAGACGTGTCTGGGAAGTTAGCTGTCTGAATTGGTGGCGACTCTCCACGACGTGGTGACTTGAGCAGCGAGAAACTGCCAAATGTAAATTCGGTGTTGTTCGAAGTACAGCATTTGGTGAATCTGTCCAACGTCTATTCCAGTTCGAGCATGTGCATTGTGGAGGGTGTTATTTGAGGCTTCCACAGCAATAATCATGTCATGGTGAATTGTCCATTATCAGCTGCTGATGCTTTGTACATGTATTGTACGGTGAGTCTCTCTCCAGCATCAGCGTGTGCTTGACACCTCTGTAGATGGTACGGATATCTCGACATACACCAAAGATGCTGCTTTGAGGAAAAGGTACATGCAGATTTCGTGGTTAGTATCGGTAAGAGCACGTAGTGCCGTGAGTCCCACGTTGTATGCAGCATTACGTGCGAAAGCAAAACTGGCTTTGAAATTGACTCCAGTCAAATTATCAGCATCCGCCATTCTTGCACAGGAAGAACATTCGTGTTGGCAGGGAATTCGTTACTTACCGCTGCACCTGTGTTTGTACCTCTGAACTACCACGTGTTAGTAGCGCACGATCGCATGTAGTCATCGGTGTACATGATTAAGTTCGGGACAGTGCTAGCTTGGGGTAAATAGCTATTTATTTCTTCTACGGTTTGATTGTTCAGCTAATACTGTGCTAACTTGCATAAGGACAACCCGTTCATTTGGAGCGTGACTTGTGCATTGGCGACATAGTTTTCAGCCGAGGTAGTCTGCATTTTTCCGCTGACTTCCAAAAAGGTCTTATGGGGAAGCAGGTACACATCTTCGTCACGCGTCTCCATTTTTAGATGCGTGCTCACGTTGAGATTGGTGATGTTGGTGTCCTGGTACTCCACGAACTCGTATTCGGTCGTCGAGTCATCCACGGCGATATCCTCATTGAGACAAAAATAATCGGCAGTGAATCTCGAACACATGATGTTATGCTGTAATAGTGTGATAACAAAATTGCCATAATCTTTTTAATCTATACCCGGACATGATGACACCCACGGAGGGACTTTGTGCACCGACCTTTCTATCCAGGTCCTGTAAAATTCTTTTGGATTAATCGCTGAGGACCTTTGCGGTTTTCTGAAGAGTGTGTTTGGCCTTACTAGGGAGAGCTGCAGGCATGGGAGTGGGTGCAGCCAAGGGCATGATTTTGCTGGCTAAGTTTTGTCCTACAGCGGCAGAGGCTGCTCCCGTAGCTCCCGCTTCGGCTGCCTTGAGAGCAATCGGAGCTGTTTTGGCGGTAATGTCTGGAAGGGCTGCTCGCACAGAAGCAAACAGCATGGATAAAAATCCACCAACGATTTTACGTCGATGTACTCGTGAAGGTCTCATCGATGCTTATTTTATCTACGAACATCTTTTTTTTTTAAATTCCGCTTTACATCTCTACGCGGGTTTTTGACGCACGTGCAGATAATAGCTGATTCTTTCGTTATTGTTATCGACGGCATATCCTGACTAATAGGTCAGCCACATGGTGATTTTCGAGATACTTGTTTAGGATGGGATAGTAAATGAAAGGATTAGGGCGAATTTGCATGAGTGAGCCTGGGGGCACGTTAATCAAGGTGGAATAAATAACGTTGGAAGCTGAGCCCACCGAAGACAACGATCCCCGGGCGATCGAGCAGTTGATGAGGAGGCTATTGACATCGGTAATATTGAAGGGCAGATCTCCTTCGTATACTCCATTTTGTGTAAGAGAAGTACCAGCGCTAAACCCCAGAAGAGATCAGATTGGGTTAGCGATGTCAAATCGTACGATGAAATTTCCCGAGAGGGTCATTCTAGTACGAAGCGTGGAATACTTAGGCTCGATTTTAATACTGGCAAAGACATCTCCATTCGCGGTGATCAGTCAGAAGATTGCTGTTGCGATGTCGGTGATGTTGTATCCACCTGGAGAAATGGTGGTCGTTGTTTGTTGAAGTGCGACTACATACGAAAACCGATTATTGTTGTTGGTGACGTTAAAGAAGATGTTACCGATTTCGGTGGAGATCAAGGCGATTTTGTACAAAGACTGCTGGTCGAGGTTTAACAGAGGATTATAGCTCACCGTGGACGTGACCGATCGCGAATCGAACAACATCGTGGTATTGTCCATGTTGGAAAACGTTGTTTTCTGTATCAAGTCCTCGTATAAAATGCGATACTGATCTGACGTGACTAGCTTTTGATCCAGAAGATAACTGAGGATTTCTACCATTTCGTTATCGATTTCCACCCCCAAATTTCCCGCTTGTTTAGAAGCGATCAGTAACTTGAGACGCGAGACGATCTCGACGGGAGTATGAAAGTAGCGGATGCCTCTTCCAGTCGTCCTTTCTTCGATCTCCTGTTGACGTCTTATCACCTCCGATTTTTAAGTTTACCCTCTTCCGCCAGGTTTGCCATTTTTTTTCACGATGTCGATATCTTCACGAGTAGGATTTATTGGCATCGAGGAATCCATCATGCTACGCATGCTACTATATTCAGTAAGTGCCACACTGGACTTCACTCGTCCTTTGAATCCAGTACGTAAAAAATATAATTCGTTAGCTGTGATAGATACTCCTCCGACGCTTATTTTTTCGGTCAAGCAGACTCTAATCCCACTGGCTGACTTACTGGATAGGACTGATCCGTCATGGGAAACATAGGTGTAGCTTCATGGCGGTACACTTGTTATGTGGTCTTGATCTGTTGCCCCAGATGAACGTTATTATCCTTTGACCGTTTAAGTAGCTATTTCATGTGGGGGGTTTTTTGGTCTCGTCCTGATGCTTTTCAATCAATGGTCCGTACATCTGGTTCATTCTGTTGACCAAGTGACGAGCATCGTGTGCCTTAAAGTAATTATCCTCGGCAGATGATCCTAAAGCCACATAAGCATTGATTTCTGGAATCGTGTCTTGCACAAAATTCTCCAGCCATTCTTTGCTGGGTGGTGCTAGTTGATAACCAATATCAGTCCTCACATGTTGTGAGGTTCTAGTGTACTTATCCTTCTCACGTTTTCGGGCTATTTCCTCTTCCGAAAATTCCTTCTGAAACTTTTCTTTTTCCTGCTGAATTCCTTCCTTCTCCTTTTTGAGCGTGTCGAGAACAGCATCGGTGGAAATCTGTTCCTCTTTCATCTTCTCCAGTGACGTGGGTGTTTTTTTTTGTTTTTTTTTCTTATCTCCTCATTTTTAAAATACAGCCTGCCTAGCTTCTCCTTTTTGTTCGGCTACCGCTCGTCTCATCATCTCGGAGATGTCAACTTCCGGAGCGGGTGGCGTGAGTTTCTCCAGCAATCGTTGCTGTTGCTGCTGAGTTGATTTGAGCGTGTCCCATAACTGATCTTGTTTGACATCGTAGGTCGTTTTGGCCTCGTCGAGTTTGGTCAGAATGGGTTTGAACAATTCTTCAGCCACATCGCACTGAAACGTCTGCTGACCTACTTTGTCTTCTAGAACGCGCTGACGTAAAGCCGCCCTTTGGTCGATAAACTTCTTGAGAAGGTCCTCGCGCTGACGATGTGTGGTTACTTTCCGAACGACATCTTGACAACGATGTTGTTCATATACTAATCAGGCAGGCAATATTCGTCAAAGACAACAGTCGATTCAAGCTGTGCAAAAAATACATCTGGAGTATCGATCAAACTTACCATCAGCTAACTTGGCCGAGGACAAAACGGTCTGGCTATAACAAAATAAGAAAGAAAAAACAACGGCATAATACATTTAACGTAGCCAGGATTACTGGCAAAGGATTAACTTTGAAATCATCAACAAACCGATTGGTCCCTAGTGTGTTAATTGCTCGAAACAAAGAACTAAAGTTTTCATTCTCGTATGTTTCGATTTCGTCGCACATACCAAGCATGCAGTCTTTTAATTTTTTTCCAACTACTATACGCACGTTATTCGTCTGCCTTTGTAAGGCTTCTAAGTTTTCAATGCGGTTGTCCGATTTGCTGATATTCTCCTGATTGATTATGATATATTTTTGTGCCAACACTCAATAATAAATCTGTGCTCTTTTAGAACTTTCTTTCACTTGTATATGCTGGCGACTTCGATCAAAATGTTGCAGTTGTTAGAATTATTGGTGGGAATTTCGTAACCCAAGATGTGCCTGTTATCACCCGTATTTTTTGTTTCATATAGATTATAGGTGGGATGATCTCTCCAAACCATGCTATACAAGTACGTTCCCTCTGTCTAAATGGACAATCACCTACCTTGTTATGTAAAGACATTATATAATCTAGTGGTTCCCAAACTTTTATGGCCGTGACACTAACAAATATTTTTTTCTGAGCTTCATGACCCCATTTCCACATTGTGATAAGTTTTGCCACGCCAAAAATATCTTGGCGACCCCTTACGACCCCCAGAACGTCTTCTCGACCCTGAATTCGGTCGCGACTTGAGGGTTGGGTACCACTGATATAGGCCTAATCTATCATCTGCTAACCTCTGATGGCGACCTCTAATAGGTTGTATAACTGAAGGAAAGAACTGGACAAACTTCCTGTCGTTATCACTATTGTTTTTTTCTAACAAAACAGACTGAACTCATTTAGAAAACTTGAGCCCCTGACAGGGTCAAACTTCTCTTGAGGAAAATAATGAGTTACACTCATTTTACTTGGTACTGAAAAACTGAGCTTGTTGTAGTTATATGAATGAGCTCATACTCTCCGTTTAATACTAGAGGGGGAGCGGTGCAAATATACACCAGACAGAGTGGAGAGTGCTATCCATCGACCTTATATGAGAACGGGTGATACTATAGACTAAAGGACACACGGTACTAATGGCATGGAAAAATGGGAACCAGACTGGAAATGGGTGAGCATTTAATAGAGTATATATGGGTTTGGATGGCCAGGATTGGTTAATAATGTAAGTTATGTTTTAGGAGAAAGAATCTTTTGAGAGCTTATCCTAGTTGTAAGTGAAAAAAAAATAAAAAAATAGAGACATTGTTTTATTGATGGAATCTCAGTCCTTTAACAGTCTTGAGTTTGGAACACTCATTACTAAACTTAGCACCTGACTCTTTGGTGCGGAATTGAAAGCACATGTTTCAAATACATGCAGGTCCAGAAATTGCCGCGGCTCATATCCTTTCCTCTACACAGAAGCTGACATCCAGGTTTCATCTATACTGATAAATATAGGTTTGATCATGGGCACTCAGAAATTTTAAGTTATTGAATTTTTAACATCATGGTGTTTGCATAGGTTTACTATGGGAACTGAATTAGTACCGTGATTCCTGAAGTTACATACTGGGAAAGAATAGTATCATACAGGTCAGATAATTTTCAGGTGATTTCCTGTCTGAATTTCGGAGTCGGGTCGGCGAGTTAAGGCAATAATCGCCTTATCTGTACGCGCCAACCCCTATACCCCCTCGACCATGCGCACATCCCCAAAATCGAAGTAACGTAGTCGCCGGTATAAGCTTACGTGTGGATCAGACACTCAAAAGACGACCCATCAGCAGTTAACGCTCATCACATAAACAGTCAAAGAGCGCAGCTACGATAGACATCAAGGCATATAGTAATTAATACAGATGAGTACAACAATGTACACACTAAATATAGTGAAAAGTGTTCTTCATGAGCATAAAGGAGGATGCATGATAATTTAGAGTGAAATTATATATTGGGAAAGAATATTAACATACAGGTTAGATAATATTTAATTTGCTCCCTACTGAGGTTTAAACCCGGGTCGGCGGGCTACGGCAATGAGCGCATTGTATGTACACACCAAACCCATATACATCCTCGACCATGCGCACATCCCCCAAAATAAGGATTGAGCATAGTCGCTGGTATAAGCATTCGTACTTATCTGACACAACCAAATGATGACCCACCAGCAATTAACTCACATCTAATACACAGCCAATCCCGACACCTATGACAGAAACCAAGGCGTATAGAAATATCGACAGGTACTAGATAGACACCAGCCATACAGTGTTATTCATGGAACATGAACGAGGATCATGATAACATAGAATTAAATTATGTATTGGAAAAGAATATTATCATACAGGTGAGAGAAATTTGTTCCATTCTGATTCAAAGCTGGGTCGGCGAGTTAATTAATAACCGCCTTTTATGCATGCACCAGTCCGTATACCCACAACTCCAAGAGAGGCTCGAACATAGTTGCTGGTTTGAGCATTCGTGCGTGGCAGACACACACGAGAACGACCCACAAACAATGCACATTTAATACAGTCACACTGGACCTAATGACAGAAAGCAAACCGTATTTATATTATTATAGATAGGTACACATATACACCTGAGAGAGTGGAAAGTTCTATATCTGGATTCTACACGATGATACGTGATAAAACAGAGTGATATTATGTGTCGTGCATATTTATACCCATCTCTAGTAATTTCTAATGTATTGACTGTTATCTTACTAATTCGTATTGTGTACTAGATGAGCGGTAGTCGCGACTTTGTCTGTACAGTACTAATCCTTATGGGGCCCCGAGTGGCCGACTGGTCTAAAGCGCTCACCGTTACGGATCACTGCCATCTCACCTCTGTCTGCGTGGGTTTGAGTGTCGGGCTCGGCGAATGTGGGTATGTGGGAAAGCTTGCCAGTAGCTTCTCGTGGGTCGGTCGTTCTTTCCGGGGCTTTCCCCGGCTCTTCCTCCACCATTTATACTGGCTGCCACGTATAGCCTATCTTGTGCTGAAAAATGGCGTTAAACCCTACAACTAACCCTTATACCAGAAACTATGTTAATCTTTTGGGCGATGTGCACAAAGTCCAGGGTTTTAGTGGTTGTTGCTTGCACACAAGGCGATTGTTGTTCTGATCCGCAGACTCGGGTTCGAATCTCAGTAGGGAACGACTTGTAAAAAAAATTAACCTTTGATAGAAATCGTTCCCCCCACGTACATACATACATACATACATACATACATACATACATACATACATACATACATACATGTATTTCGTTGCAAAACTCTTTTTCTAAACAGGCAGGAGACATACAGTTTGATATAGTGGCCTTAATTGTCACACAATCTTAAGTTGGTCAGGAAAAATGTTATGTTGTACTTACCACAAGCAAGCTCCGACAGTATTTAGACACCGAATACACCCATATAAATGCTGAAGCAAGACGAAATTCTTCCACTTCCACTTGTACATATACACCACACGTAACTTCCCGAATAAGTTTACTTACTATTGTGGCAACTTGTTTAATATCTTACTATCTTACCCGGTATGCTATACTATCGGTAACATACGCTCATTTTGTTTGTGGGTAAAGTCAACTATACATGTGCGTACAAAAAAAAAAAAATACTGCAAGACTTCTTAATTCTTACCTGAAATAGTTGGCAAATTTTCAAATACGATTCGATTATCTTTAAAAAGACTACGTTACATTGGCATGACTCAACACGTCTGTAATATTAATTAGCAATGTTTGCAGGTATAGATAATAGCATGTCAGCAATGTAGGCCTATCACGTTAGCAGAAAAATCAAACATATCTATACCTCTTCAAGTGTCCTATGTAAGACCTGGCAACTACTCAAAGATAACGGGGACAATGCTGAAAGAATAACGACGTAATCGGTGGGAAAGGAGTGTGTGTGTGTGTGTGTGTGTGTGTGTGTGTGTGTGTGTGTGTGTGTGAATGGCGCAGTCTCGAACGTCACAACGCTGAGTGATGACGTAGGTACATGGGATCGAATCTAACTTGGGTAATAATGTGGATGCAAGAGTGCTCACGCACTTGTAAAACACCTATTGTAAGTGTTTCAAGGGTTTTAACTCTGTAAATTGAGGTTAAAATATAATCATCTTTATATTCTTTCAGTATCTTTTCACTGCATATCTGACTGGAATTAAATAAATATGTCAATACTAGTGTTTACATGTCATGGGGTAGTCATTTTATATTGATAAAGGTCCGTAATTCTGTACGAAAAATTTAAAATTTTACCCATTATGTAACTAAAATAAAACCCTGGTGACGTAAAACTTTACAGCCAAAGTGACTGACATCAAATAACAACTATTAATGTTAATATTATCGTCGGGAATTACTACGATTATCAAGGACCATAACACAAAGAAATATGTGAAGAATGTGAAGAATGTACACGTCCTCAATCTTGTCCAAGCTTTTGCTGTGTTGAATCTCTGAGGAAATGTAAGTTTAAAACTCGAAGTGAACTCGTTAGAGCTCTTGTTCAGATGAAGAAAGGTAAAAACTAGTTTGAAATGTAATAATAATACAAAACTAGAGCGTTCACAAAATTGTGCAGTGTCAGTGCCTATGCAAAGAAAATCGATGGCAGTAGCCTTAAGAAATGTGATCAAATGTGTTCAACATTGCACGCATCAGAGCCGTTGTTAAGATAAAGTTACATAGCAAGTTTTGCCTTCGATATAATTATAAATTTGGATGCTATTCTGTCCTCAGTTAAGACCGATACCCCCCAACCCCTCAACGCATGAACGCGGTGGCCAATATTCGATGAATAAAACATCTATTTTTCATATTATGCATTGGTAGCTCAAACATTCCGCTTACTGGTTACAAAGTTCAAAACCTAGTACCTCTGACAGTTTGTACTGGTAACTGAAAGAAACGGTGCAGATGTGTGTGTGTGTGTGTGTGTGTGTGTGTGTGTGTTAGTACACACGCAAGAAACTGGTTTGAGCTGCACACCAGCATTTCGAGGACGCGGCTACATTTTGATGACTTCCTCGAAATATTCGTTTGGAAATTGTTTATTGTTATACTCCTCTTTAGGTATGGCCGTCACGGCAGAATTTTGAAGGAGAGAGAGAGAGAGAGAGAGAGAGAGAGAGGTGTCGGAAATTCGAGATTGAAAAAACGATAAATAATTTTTTTAAAAATATAAAAACTGTAATGAGCTGTAAAGATTTGCTAAATAATAATAATAATGATGATAATAATAATAATAATAATGGTGCATACAAACATACATACATACATACATACATACATACATACATACATACATGCATACATACATACTATTTGTTATTATTATTGTCATTAATAGCAGTATTTTCAGCAATGTTTAATAATATTTACAGTGATATTAAATAACAGGCATATACACATACATACAAGCATATGTACATACATTCATGCATAATTATATACATACATGTTAATGCTTAACACGACTTCTAATTAGATGAATTAATACATATACATAAATACATGCAGGCACATACATACATACATACATGCATACATACATATACACATACATCCACCTTTTAATACATCACATCATAAATTAACTTATGAATTTGCTACAAGTTTCTTCCTTTTGTCAAATTTTTGGGATACCTTTTTTATGTGGCATGTGAAAGTGTCAGTATTCCTTATCATAGCTTCTGCTCTGAAATGATGAAAGGCCCTATGGTATCTCCCTGGGATTACATTAAGAGCTCATCATCTTTCAGTAATCTAACAAATGTTTCAATATCACTTTTCCTTGAAAATTTTGATTTTCCTGCCTGGAAAGTTTGAAATTCTGTCACAGTTTTACAATTTGTTGTGTCCAGAACATGGCCAACTCTACCGGCCAACTTGCTATGCCTATCCAAGGTGGCGTCACTCAGCTGGCCATAGGACACAATTAATTTTACTATATATTCTCTACATTTGTTTCTCAGCTTTGAACTCTCCACTGTGTGACAATCAATACAAATCATATATTAATCTACAATACCTTCAAAGATGACTTCACGGTGAAGTTCTTGTCAAGGGTTGACCTGTATTATTTTGAGAGGCTGAATTGTAAACAAAACACCATGCAATGGAACACAGATTTCACTTCCGGATCATCACTAAGGCCTTATTACTCACTGTGCACTGCCGCCGAAATACACACAGACAACCACACCATAAGCTCATATTCTCAAGAATAAACAATTACCTTTAAATCCCTACCAAAAATGCACCAATAAGACTCTTCTATCGCCACCAAAATGAGAGAGGAAAAAATGTTCTAAAAATAGACTAGAACTACATTCGTGGGTACTGAACTGGAAGTACTAATTGTGACCCGATTCCAGCTGATGACCAGCCGATCGTAAGCTTTCTATGAAGATAATAATAATCCACATGAACTAATCTGTAATATTGTTTTATTTACAGTTGAAGGAAAATACACACACACACACACACACACACACACACACACACACACACACTCCAACATAAACATTCTTTGGTTGCTTACAACTAGTGACTGCATAATATAGCAACAGCGATGAGGCTCCCTGTGTTTCAGAATGGTATGTAGCACTGGGAACCAGTTGATTTTGAAAACTCTACTATTTGTTCATTTGAACAGATCAGTCATCAATTTTATCTATTGGATGAATTTGTATATGTTACACTTAATAGGTAGTAAACTTTAATTTATATGTCAGCTCATGTTATTTTATGATCTTGTATTGTCTGATACTCGTAATGAACGAGCACAAGAATGACATGGATTGGAACGTATCAAAACCATTAAAGGTAAACATGTGGAAAGGAAATTTTTCTAATAACTGAAAAAAAAAATCATGTGTCGTCAGTTTTATGGAAAATAATAACGATGCGTAACCAATATAAAAATGTTTTTGTAATTGTGTTTTGGTGTTTTTTCGCTTTTTCTTTTTTTTTTTTAATTTTTTTTTCTTGTGTTCTCCTTTCAGCCAATTTTCCATTAATATAATTATTCATTTCACTAATGCTCTGTCTGTCTGTCTGTCTGTCTGTCTGTCTGTCTCTCTCTCTCTCTCTCTCTCTCTCTCACACACACACACACACACACACACACACACACACACACACACACTGTATATAAATGTATATCTTGTAATTTCTTTAGAAACACTTTATTGTCTTTGTAGGGGTGAAAATTTCAGACCAAAATTTCGAGAGATTTCAGTCTTGGGAAGTTTCGCTGACTGTGCTTGGATTGCGCTAACAGCTACAGCTACTGCAAAAGTTAAAGATGATATATTTAAGTATCTTCTGTTTGACCGAACACGAACAATCACAATCGCAGTCTTACCAGACAGGTATGGTATCTCCCCCCCCCCCCCGACTGTCTCTGTATTGACTTAAGAGTTGTCTTTAATACCTCTCTTTTTAATAATGAAATGAATGGCAATGACGCAACCGTATGATCATCACTGTAAAGTTGTTATACCAGAACAAAAGAAAGCGTCCGTTGTTATTATGTAACTATTGTGGATAAATGGGAGAAGTGTATATTACAAGGTATATGTGAACTCAGGCACTGATACAGATGAACGCGCAGCCATGTAACGACAGGAGATCAAAGACATAATTTTTACCCCTTCGGACCTGATTTTGGACAAAAACAAAGAAAGGGTTGGACATAAAAACAAATACGCGACCTGTGTATGTCCTCTTAAATATTCTTACTGGTTTATTTTGGGGCATCGTTGTCCGATGCCGCCATCAAACTTTTGTAATCATTGTTTATTATGAGAACTAATAATACTAATACTAATAATAATAATAATAATAATAATAATAATAATAATAATAATAATTTTTAGGCCTAACATTTTCCTAGACATCGTTGAATCATTTACAGACTGTGAGGAAGAACTGAGGTGGTTTTTAAAATACATAAAAGAGAAGAGGCTATCAGCCAAAAAGACAATTATTTATTGCAGGTACATATACAATAACCAACTACAAATGCCACATGGATTTATTTATTTATTCCTTCCTCCTCCTCCTCCTTATATTAGTAGTAGTAGTAGTAGTAGTAGTAGTAGTAGTAGTATTGCTGTTGATGTTGAGTGGCAAATTTCTTTATTTGCATAATTTATTATTATCTTTATCGTCAACATAGTATTAGTAGAAGTAGGTGGAGAAGCAGCAGCACCATGCCTTAGGATAATGATATTATAATACACCGCGTTTGTCAGTAACTCGGTATGATATATTGATATAATTTTGATTGATAAGTTGCTGATACCGTATACGTGTTTTCTGTATTTCATCGACTTCTCCCTGGATTCATTCTGATGTGTTGGTTGTTGTACATTTAACCGCCAATCAGTATAATCACGGATGTAGGGCTGATTTATCGGCATAATTAAATACATCAATAGCTAGAGAACTACAAGTCTTTCCCATGTGACACAATAACACGATTGACCCGGGCTGGTTCGTTATATCGAACCCGCTACCATTGGACTACAAGTCAGAATCTCGACCAACTGAGATATCCGTGCTCTTTGGTTCACAGGACCAATACACGACGATGACAATTACTGTGTGTGTGCGTGTGTGTGCTGTTTTTTATTCGTTTGGCGGGTTATAGAGATATGAGTAACTCAATGTTTGTACTCATAACAGGGTGTAGTCAGAGAAAGGGGTCGGGTCTGATTTAGATAGTCCGATACTCGGAGTGTGAGAGGATATTTCATATGAAAAAGATCGAGATTATTATTATTATTATTATTATTATTATTATTATTATTTCAGAACATACAGTACTATTTTCAATGTTTGGTAATGGTTAGTGGAAGAGATGGGAGACCACGTTTACATAGGAGAGAAATCGACACAGACACGATTAATAGAAATGTACCATTCGTCTACGGACAAAGAGACACAAGATAGAATCATCAATGAATTTCGAAGGCCAGAAAGCATAATTCGATGTCTTGTTGCTACGGAGGCATTCGGAAGGGGGATACAAATAAGTGATGTTGATGTTATTATTTCACTGGGGTTGCCCAAAGAGCGTTTTGAGTTATTGGCAAGAGATTGGGAGATGTGCCAGAGATGGGAGAAAAGGTGATGCTTGTCTCCTACCTTACAGAACAAGCATGATGAAGACAACAACAGATGAAACCATGATCAAAATTGCCAAAGAGCGGCAAGTATGTATACGAAGAAATATTCTTGATGCATTGCGAATCCCGGAAATGGATAGAATTACAGAAGTCCTAAAAGAATGTTCCACAGGAAGATGCAACATATGTTTGTGCGACAAATGAAACTGTTGTAGAAATTGTTGTAGTACTTGTAAATGCATTGGAAATAAGGGTAAAAGAGAACATTTTCTCTAATCCATATGTAAATTGAGCACATGTTATGAATTATTGTCTAAAGTTATGTATGTATGTATGTATGTATGTATGTATGTATGTATGTGCCTGCATGTATTATGTATATGTACTAATTCATCTAATTAGAAGCTGTGTTAAGCATTAACATGTATGTATATAATTATGCATGAACGTATGTACATATGCTTGTGTGTATGTGTATATGCCCGTTATTTAATATCACTGTAAATATTATTAAACATTGCTGAAAATACTGCTATTAATGACAATAATAATAAAAAATAGCATGTATGTATGCATGCATGTATGTATGTATGTATGTATGTATGTATGTATGTATGTATGTATGCATGTATGTACCATTATTATTATTATTAGTAGTAGTAGTAGTAGTAGTAGTAGTAGTATTGCTGTTGATGTTGGGTGGCAAATTTCTTTATTTGCATAATTTATTATTATCTTTATCGTCAACATAGTATTAGTAGAAGTAGGAGGAGAAGCAGCAGCACCATGTCTTAGGATAATGATATTATAATACACCGCGTTTGTCAGTAACTAGGTATGAACACCGCTGAAAATACTGCTATTAATAACAATAATAATAAAAAATGGCATGTATGTATGTATGTATATATGTATGTATGTGTATATGTGTATTATTATTATTATTATTATTATTATTATTATTATTTAGCATATCTTTACTGCTCATTACAGTTTTGAATTATTTTTAAAATTATTTATCGTTCTCTACATCTCGAATTTCCGACACGTCTGTCTGTCTGTCTCTCTCAAAATTCTGCCTTGACGGCCAGACTTAACCTCAATTCCGTCCCAAGCTTTAGTCAGCTCCGTGTGATTTACTCCTCGATAGAAGGTTTCCAGCAGTTGTTCTTGTCTTGGAGTGATGCTGCTTTCTACGCATGCGTCAGCAATTTAAAAATAAGGTCATTTATGGTATCACGGTACCAATTGCTTTTCCATAGACCTTAATTATATGTTTGGGGAAATAAATATATTTTCTATCCTAATT
>JAECUM010068187.1:0-14098 GCA_016617855.1 Megalonaias nervosa
AAGCCATACTTAAAAGTGCACCGGTTCTTACAGCTCCAAATTTCAATCAATCTTTTAAATTGTCTGTGGATGCAAGTGATATTGGGGTTGGAGCAGTATTGATTCAAGAAGATAGAAATAGTGTTGATCATCCAGTGTGCTATTTCTCTAAGAAATTAAATAAGCACCAAAGAAATTACTCAACAATCGAGAAGGAATGTTTGGTTTTAATATTGGCATTACAGCATTTTGAAGTTTACATTAGCTCAGCTCCTTCTCCGGTTGTTGTGTTTAGTGATCACAACCCCCTTACTTTCATCGACAAGATGAAAAATAAAAATCAAAGATTATTAAGGTGGAGTTTGTTTTTGCAAGAATATAATCTTGGCATCAGGCACATCAAAGGAAAAGACAGTTTGATTGCAGATGCAGTTTCCCGTGTATAGAAATAATGTTTCATGTAGACTTTGTATAATTCATAAGAGTTTTCTTATGTAAATTAGTTTTACCTCATGTATAGTTTACATATGGTAAAAAGGAAGCTTTATTACATAAATCTTTCTTTTCCCTATGGGGGGAAGTGTTACGTATATGTAATTTAATTACTTGTGTGCTAGTTTTGAATATTTTAATTTTAATTTTCTTTCATTACATTTTATTGTAATGATAATTTTCATTGGATCTGAGTCTATTTTCGGAAAATTGGCTTGACCCGATTAGATTATAACGGTTACTTCAGCATTATATTTAGCTCACCCTGGTTCATAGATCTTGTAAACATCGGGTGAATGGCTATTACCAAGGTCATTTTCGCTTAGCTTAATTGTAAACAGCCTTTCTTGTTTTTATTTCCAGTGTGAGAATTTGATTCTTAGATAGGGCTATTCTAGGTACGTGCTAAATGGCATTTTTTTTATTGCGCTATTCAAATTAGTAAATCACGTACCCCGTCACGTGAGCCACCATGTGATCTAAAATCGAAGCTTAAATCAGCTATTTTCTACTAGATCTATTCAGTCGTATGTTAAACCTTGAGGGCTCAAGAGGTTTCTATTGTTGTTGTCAGATTGTTTTGAAGTTCATCTAATTTTTGGAATTTAATAATTCATTCTCTAGAAAACTACACAAGTGCTTCATATTTATAAAAGTTCTGGGAGAAAGATATTCAGTGGAAATTTATTCTGGAAATTCTAAACGGAAACATTATAACTGTGATTCAATCGAGGATCTGTTGCCGTCAGTACAACGACCTCATCTGATGTCATCGCCTTCCATATTGGAATTTCATCGAGATTCGAACCTGAATTCAATTAGAACTGTTTAGTGATAGGACTTATATTTTGCAATTCTAGGATTAAGTTTTGGATTATATTCACAAACCTTATGTCCCATTTGCTATTTATTACGTTGTTTTCTAGGGAAATAAATCATTTTTGTTAAATTTACAAAAATTGTTGACTTCACTCTTTTCTTTTGTTACATTTGTACAAGCCTACACGTAACAATATGATATAAGATGCATAAAGTTATTTAAAAAACAACTAAAAGATAGGAAGCTATACACAAAGGCGGTTGGTGGGGTGGTGGTGGAAAATGTAAAATTTAAGCTCGCTAAATTACAACCCGTATTTCCAAGAATTCTTTTGCCAGTGAGGATAAGACTAATGACCCATATATTCGTACGCCTTAAAACTATATCGCATTGGCTGAACGCGTCACGTGACCCCATTACTGGGTTTGTCGGCCCCAGAGGGTCAATATTGCTTTTTCTACAGTGCCCAACAAGACCTATTCACCCCTCATCATAAATATCCTTGCTCTAGCGCAAATAGTTTTGTGATGAATTGTGCATGAGAGGATAACAAGCACTCTAAGTACATTTTATGTGAGCAATTAGATTACCAAATTAACAGTTTGTTTTTTTTAAAATAAATTTTAAGTTGAGAACAGCAAGGAGGAAAGTAAGGAGGAAAGTAAGAATTTTAGCATAACGAATAACGCTGGAAAACGGTTTGTTGATGCAGGCCACATAAGTGACAATTGTATTGAAAATAATATTATGTTCATTTAATATAACATGCATCAAGTTATTTGCAAAATTACTTTAACATAGTATGTGATAAGCTACTTAGCTGAAATTCAGACCTTAATATAAATTTGTAAACCATGAAACCAAAAACACTCCATTTGGGAGCTGAGACCGCCATAACACAGGAACCATGCAACTCACCCACTTTGCATGGGGCCAGTGCAGCCCCAAGATGGCCCGTGGCCCGCATCAACCACGCCTTTCGCATTCTGCCGACAGATATTTGTGGCTCCGAAGTGAGAAGTATAAAAGTGCCAACTGTGAAGATTTCAAATAGTGAAAAAATATTAATGCTGTTATATTCGCGTTAAAGTTATATGTTTCTAGACTTCCATCAAATCAAGTCATTCAGTGATTCGTGGCTGTTGCAAGTATTCGGCCCAGGTTCCTCCTGTGTACTTTGCCTGTCCTATTCATCCGCAGTGAACCCAATTGCCATTCTGATGAGATTAGACAGTGTGTTCAGGTATGTGTACCCACTAGACCTGAAATGGAAAGCAACATTTACGCGAGTATTAATGTGAACCTGAAAAAAAACTTGATATATCATATCTATCTATCTATCTATCTATCTATCTATATATATATATATATATATATATATATATATATATATATATATATATATATATATATATATATATATATATATATATATATACGAATGGTGAACCTGATATTTACCCAGATTATGATTATGATGGAAAATGCACTTGGAGATGGATTTAAAAGAGAGCAACTATGAACCCCCGATCCCCCTTTGCGTGCTAACTTAATTGATCACCGAAATGAATTACAGGTTGGAATGACGTTCAGAAATCTAATGTATCGTTTGAAAGCATCTGATTTTCATCGCCCTAACTGACGAATTTGACTATCAGACAAGCCCTGCGCCGCTGCAGTTGTTGCTGCTCCGATTCTAAAGCTACGACTCTTGAATAATTTTGGATCAAAGTTGCAGAACTGCAGAGCAAGTTTGAGCTGTGCATTGCATACTGCTAGAGTTATAGGTGTGTTCGAAAGACACATAAATATTGGACCTGGACCTGTACGTCGCATTTAGATGTATCGCTGCAGATTAGTGACAGGACAAACTGCAGCATTATTGTTTTTATTAATTTTTAAAGTGAACTTCTGGCCCTGGCTGTGTGTGAAGGTGTTGAATGTTAGAGAAATGGAATGGTGGTCAAGAGCCAACTAATCAATGTGCAACAGATTAGGGTTATGGAGGCTAAGTGACTGCACTATGATCTCCCCGATTCTCAGAAAGGCGTGGAATGCCAAGGAAAACATCGCCCGGAATAGTTGCTGTTTGTACCAAGAAGTTATAGTAAGAGTTGTAGCGT
Source organism: Megalonaias nervosa (assembly GCA_016617855.1). NCBI lineage: Eukaryota > Metazoa > Mollusca > Bivalvia > Unionida > Unionidae > Megalonaias > Megalonaias nervosa. Next base: position 3,415 of record JAECUM010068187.1, read on the forward strand.
GGATAAGTTTTTCTAAAATACACTTGTCAATTGGCAGTCTAGCATTACAAGAAACTTTAATCCGGCGGCATGCTTGCAGTAGTTCCTGTATTAGGAAAGAGTTTGTAGGGTCTGCATAATTACTGATTTTGCGTACAAAACCAATAGCAGATACATATGAGGATATAGTTGCTGAGGCATAGTGCCTGTTAACCAGATGAGAAATGAAAAGTGCCAAATTAGCTTGAGAAACTGGTATCGAGGTTTCCAAAGTATATTCTGCAGTGAAAGCTCGATATAGGTTCCAGCTCCGTCTGCATACTGCTTTCGACATTTGTGTCAAGGTACTATCCAGTAGAATATCCAGTGTGTTTGTTAGTGAATAAAGTTGGGAAGTCAGGGTATTGACATTGGTTCTGGGTCCGCATGTTGCGACAAGGTCTGGAATCTGTGCACCTACAATCGAGAAAGAGCATCAGCCAGAACATTTTCCTTTCCCGGGATGTGACAGGTTTGAAATAGTATGTTGTATCTGAGGCTTGCAAGGACCAGGTCTCTAACAAGGAACATAATGGCAGGGTTCTTTTAGGTTTGCTTATTAACAATATCAACCAATGCCTTGTTGTCAGTGTGAAAGTAAATGCAATTGTTCGCAAGTTGATGGGCCCAAATTTTAATGGCTAGAACAATTGGATATAGCTCAAGGACGGTGATATCTTGCTCTTGCCATTCTTTATTCTATGTGCCATAGAACCATTTGCTGCCCAGCACATAGCCATAGCAAATTGTGCTGGATGCATCAGTGTGCAAATGAATGTCATGCGAGTCCAGCCAGCGATCAGGGAGGAATAAAGAGTTACCATTGAATTCTCTCAGGAATGTGCACCACAGATGCAGATCAGCCCGAACCTCCCTTGTTGTTGTTGTTGTTGTTGTTGTTGTTGTAGTTGTAGGGTTTAACGCCATTTTTCAGCATACGATAGGCTATACATGGCGGCCAGTATTAATGGCGGAGGAAGAACCAGGGAAACTCCAGAAAGAACCACCGACCCACGAGAAGCTATTGGCAAGCTTTCTCACATACCCACATTGGCCAACCTTCCTCGTAATGCGTATGAAGTGATGTGGTTTCGACACACCCAATGTCAGACCAATCAACATTCTCAAGAAAGCTCTGCCAGGCAGGACAACTGCACATGCAAAATTGAGTGTACCAATTATGGATTGGAGATTGTGGAGCGTAGGTTTGGGTTTTTTGTAGGCAGCGTGTTATCACACTGTAGCAGTTCTCGAATTTATCTATGGGAAGTCTTTCTTCCATCTTGACTGTATCCAGTTCATAGCCCAAAAAGGTCATTGTTGTACTGGGAAGAACATTTTTTTTCCACAGACATGGGAATACCAATATCTGCACAAAGAATTAAGAATTGGTGTAATTTGTCCTTACAGGTGTTATAGTCTTTTTCCAACAGCAGAAAGTCCTCCAAAACATGTGCCATGTGGCCAATGCCCAATTTGTGTGCTGCAACCTACTGTAATGTAGTGCTTAAATATTCAAAGATTTGACAACTGGAGCTACAGCCCATAGGAAGACACTTGTCATAATAATACATGTCATTCCAAGTGAAGCCAAACATATGATACTGAGTCGGGCAGAGTGGAACAATTCTGAAGGCACTAGCTATGTCTGTTTTTGCCATAACACAACCTCTACCAAGTTTTTTGATGATTGTAATAGCGTGTTCCACTGTTTGATATTGAACAACACTCTTTTCATGGGATATACCATCATTTACAGAAGACCCCTGAGGACGTGATAAATGGTGAAAAGTACCAGTTGTTTCTTTGGAACTAAGCGAAGGTGTGATATTTGAAATAGTGAGAAAGGGTAGCTCTTGAAAGGCCCCGCAAACTTGTCAGCATCACGTTCTTTGGCTATTTTGTCTTGAACCATCTCTGGATTTTGTATGGCTGATATTATATTATGAGTTTGAATAGGTGACAGAGAACCCTCATGCCGCACAGTAAATGACAGTGTAAATCCATGTATCAAGAAATGTATCTTTTCAGTGTTGTACCGTTTCAACCAATGTTGTAACCTGTCAGCTTTAACAGGAGTAGCATATTTTGGCAACAATTTGAACGGATGTTGAAGGGGCAGTTTGCATTTGGTAAAGGAATGAGCTTCCAAGCAATTGAAACAATTATGCTGGTATTTACATGCTAGCCTCGCAGAACAATGCAGCCCTCTGTGGTGGTTGAAGCAGGCCCCTTTTGGGTGTTCAATTTTGAGACTGAGGATGGTAATGTGGCAGTGCTGGTGGCCGTCCTGTAACCCATGCTGTCAAGAACAGTTCGCAAGTAACGTTTAAGGTGGGTGGAACCCCACTTTACCTCTCCCCTCTCTATCGTGCGTCGAAACTGCTCATCGTAGTATCTCCAATGAATCCTGCGCTCCGCTAACTTCATGACGACTTCCATGTGGTGAGATAGCACGGTGCTCAACATGGGTGAATTTCATGCATATTATTGTAGCAAATCTGTTCCATGCTGTCAACCAATGCGTGATGGAGAGCGGGAACTTCTTGGCCATGGGTACTAGGTTCAATTCAAATGTGTTTGATGTGATATCAAACTGTAATCTATATGTATTGTCCGTGGATGTGGAAAGAGGGTTTGAAAATCTACGTATGTCCCAGCCCAAATATGCTGCTTAGTTTTGTCAGGCACAGAGGCCATTATATCAATTGATGTGCTTACAAAGTTGGATTTACTGTGTGTGTCCAAGGTAGTAATAGGTGTTGATAAATCACTCAGAGTACCTATGCCTGATGAGAGAGTCCTGTTAAGGCTGAGGTAGCCTGTGCAATGCTTCCCCCGACTGCCTGGTGAACATTGCTTTCTGTCTGGGCGCAGGAGGAGGCAGATGACCCTTGCTCCGTTTCCCGCGTGGACGTGGCAGGTTGTTGCAGATGAGTGGTCCCATGCAGCATCTCCAAGATGTGGTCTAACTTTCTGTCCACTTGTACGGTGATGACTGGTGTAATCTGCTGTACCACCTGTTGTGTTATCCAGTCAATGGTAGTTTGGTCGATTGTATCTGCTACATGTGTTGCTCCAGACTCATGATGCTGTTTATGGTGGTTCACTGACCGAATCCTTGAACTGGTGGACTGAACCCTCTTGACAGCCTGATTAACCCCTGCTGATGCTTTGCGCTTGGGTGGCATGATCTCGTAAAGTTAGAAAAAATACTGTATTGAAGATAATAGTAAGTGTTACGAATATGTAATTTAATTACTTGTGTGTTAATTTTAAATTCTTTTTTTTAAATTTTATTTTGTATCATTGCATTATATTGTAATGATTATTTTTGCGGGATCTGATATTTTTGAAAGAGATATTGTGTTTATATAAAACATAGTATGACTCGCATAAGCACGATTTTATCCTGCCGTGGCTTGTCGATTGAGTAAACACTACGTGAAAACGATTGGTTATTGCCAAGGTCATTTTCCTGGCCCACGTGAAATTGCATTGTTTATTGCGAAATATCCACGCGTTCCTTAGTGCGCGCCTGAAATGACGTCTTAGTTCAGTTTAAAAATACTCAGATCCCACTGAAATATTCAGTCGTACAATATATCTTCAAGAAGAAGGATATATTTCTATTAGGTGTCGTAAAGAGTTGTATTTTTACATCTTTGGAGCTCGAGATGTTTTATTATAGATGACAGCTTGTTCAGAAGTTTATCTATATTTTAGAATATAATAATGTATTCCCTGGAAAACTATACAAGTGACAAAGACATTCGATGGAAATTTATTCTAAATTGAAACATTACAAGTTGTGGTTCAATGTGGAGCTCTTGACATTCGTATAAAGACTTCACCTGACGTCATCATCCTCCATCTTGGAACGTCACCAAGATTCGAACCCGGATTCACTTAAAATTATTTAGTGATAGGACTTGTATTTTTTCAGTACTAGGATAAATGTTTGGATTGTCTTCACAAACTGTAAGTCCTATTTTCTATTTTCAACTTTTCACCGTGTTTTATAGGGAAATAAATTATTTTTGTTAAAACTTACAAAGCTTGTTGGTTTCACTCTTTTCTTTTGTTACTTTTAAATGAGCCTAAACTTAACAGTAAGAAACACGTAACATGTGATCCATGTATGTGTACTATGCACAAGGCCTGTTATTATTTAATAGAGTATACGCTAACAAATAGTGATTGGCAAACTGATGTATGTATGGTTACCTGATATAAATTATTTTTTTTAGTTTAGTACATAGCATGCTTACATGGTAAGCTATAACGGGTGTGACCAATTGTTTCTTAGGAAAATGACATATGTATAGAAGGTGGCGGTCCGGTATGCAACCGGACCTGTTATCAGGCCAAGAGGATGATACAAAAGTGCAGCAGAAAAAGAGGACACGTACGGGACCTGGCCCTGTTATCTCCCAAGGTGGACAGATAACAAAAGAAATTTGAACATGTTCCGGGAAGCAACTCATATAAGACCACTTGTGAATAATAAATAAGAACAAGGATACTTTGGTATATGATCACTAACGTGGGGGAGGGAAGAAACACCAAAATTATTACAGGGACCCCTTGCTATGTAGGCCAGACTGGCTTGCCAGTAACAAATCCAAAAGGATCAGGTACGGGACCTGATCCAGTGCCTCCACAATGGCAGACACTAAGGATGTTTACCAAACACAAAGGAACAAGTACAGGATATGGCCTGATATTTCCCTTTGTGGGCAGATACAACTGAAATCGAAAAGCGAAATTTGTACAAGAGCTAGCCGAGCCTAGTTATCGTGCAATGTTTATGCGTTATTTTATAGCATGCATTGAGAAGCGCTCCCCGAAGTGACTTATAAAGGCGCCGCTGTCCTTTAAGGACAAATGAATGTCATCTGAACGAAATTTCTCCCTGACCTGAGGCCTATCAAAGGCAAATTTGTTATTATGGTCCCAAAATGTTAAATAAGGATAAGCAGACACCTCAGATCGCACAATATCATTGACCTCCTTTGCTAAGCGACAATACATATCCTTGCAGTTTCTATCAGCTGCTTCATTTTTATGGTTATGTATTCCCGCGACACCAACTTGGTGTAACGTTGCCGTGAATCTAGGCATGAGCTAACAAAGAACGATATGTTTAATACCATATTTTTATGTAAAAGAGTAGCAAATGCGACCATCTTATGTGCAATTACCTCTGGCGATGTATTGGCGTTTACATCGTTGTCCCCGATAAGTAGAACTACAATATCAGGGCTTCTTAAGCGCACCTCGTTCATGTCATGGCGCAAAAGCTTGTCGACCCCCTTAATGTCTGCATTACACACTTACGTTATATTGAAAGACGGAACGAGTCTAAGATCCGTCAAAAACCTCAAATACCGATCTAACCATTTACAAGAAGAATGACCCATAATAAGTGCTTTTGTCATTTTCTTTCCAAAAATGACGATTGCTCTGTACAAAAAGCAAAATTTACTCACATTCTCCTTTCCAGAGTGAAAGCAAGATATTGATCCTTAAAATTATGAGGAATAATAATGCAAATAGACAGGAACAAGTAAAGGGATCGCAAGGAAGAAAGAGGGAAAAATGTAAAATTTAAGCTCGCTAAAATACAACCCGCATCTCCAAGAATTCTTTTGCAAGTGACGCTAAGACTAATGACCCATATATTCGTACGCCCTAAAACTATATCCCATTGGCTGAACGAATCACGTGACCCCATTCCAGGGTTTGTCGGCCCCAGAGGGTCTATATTGTTTTGTCTGCAGTGCCCAACAAGACCTATTCACCCCTCATCACAAATATCCTTGCTCTAGCGCAAATAGCTTTAATTAACACGCTAGAATAGCAGTTATAAGAGTACTGCTAAAGTAATTATGAATCTGGATTTAGAAATAGAAAAGAACGAAAAAAAATTTAGCAAGCGCAATGATCAAAATCGGCATATAGAAAGAAGCACGTTAGACAAGTGCAAAGTAATGTCGATGATGATCAACTTCATCCTCTTCGTTATGCTTCCTCACACAAATATTATCTCGTGCACATACAAAATGATGATGAAAGTCTAAGGTTAAATATATGTACTCCCATTCGAAAGGTTTGACTGCACAACTAAAACACCTCACATTGTCTACTTCTCCTAAGTACACAAATCCTGCTACACCTAAAGAGTTAGGAGTAGATCCATAAATATATCACTGCCATTTCCAGTGTTCTACTGGCAAAACCACTATAAACCGGAGGATCACAGGAATTGATTATTCTGCTCTCATCCACAATTCTCAGACATAATGTGGGGACGGTTCTGGAACGATCGGTTTAACTTTAGCTTCTGGGGTGGAGTGTGGGTTACAACAGATATTTTAAAACCCTTCTATTTCAAGGATGACGACATCAAGAATTTGGCTCGGTGACAGCGTCACTTTATATGATGCAAAATCATGCATAGTAATCGTTGTAGGGCATAGTATTTGTCTTTTTATGAGTTGCAAACATATTGATAGTGTTGAAAACAGTATCATCCCTTCGACGCTACGTTTCTGCACTGTATAATAACCGTAAGGTATACTCTTTTAAGTTGGAAGTTGGACACATTTATTGTGGACGATTTTATATACTTCTCTCCTCTCCAGCAATTTATTGACGACTTGGTTATGTGACAGTCTTGGAATATTCTGTGTATCTTAGATTTTGAAGAAGATTTTGTCCCTTCCTAACTTTAGTGCTTGCTTCAGCACATGAAATTTCACTAATTGAGTGGAACCGCTCCGGTGGCCTAGTGGTTAGAGCGTCCGCCTCGGATGCACGAGGTCGCGGGTTCGAACCCCGGCCGAGTCATACCAAAGACTTTAACAAATGGTACTAACAGCTGCCTAGCTTGGCGCTCAGCATTAAGAGGTTAGTGTTAGGACTGGTCGGCCTGGTGTCAGGATAATGTGACTGGGTGGGACATCATGCTACATGTCTGCGGCATGATGCCCCAGTGCTAGACATCAGTATAAACTTTCACACTGCAGACATCGTAGCGATATGACTGAAAAATTGTTAAAGTTACGTTAAAAATCTAAATCACACACACACAACACACACACACACACACACACACACAAATTGAGTGGAACTCTGAGTATGAATCTTTTCACATTGTATTTAGTGTGAGGTTGTCCATCCTTTTTTAAATTTTTTAAAGCTTTTTTATAGGACACGTCTTTTTTTCCAAATTGCAAACGAATAGTCTGTACTAAACATAATAAAACCGAATCACTTACAACACTATCACAGAACTATTCAAGCATCCCAACCGTCTAGCCACCGGAAATTTTCTTGTTACAAGCCAGGGGTATTTGCTTGACCGAGCGGTGTCAAACCCTGGCGTGTTTCCGCTAGAAGTCATAAGTTGACCCCAAATTTCAAAAAACTTCTATACAACTTCTGTTGTAAATTAGAAAGCCCGACGTGTCCATTCTATACATAAATATTACTCTAATCAATGCAAGACCACAGGTCTCACAACTTGCCAAATATCTGTCAACCGCACATCTCATGGTTTCTCTTCATCAACTTTCCGTACCGTGAGCAGTTCACGCTGTAGAAACTATACAACGATCCTCTAACACAGGGAACTATTTTAACTACGCCACCTTAGGCCAGTGAATTCGTGGTTTCAAGGCACATTTCCCCAGTACAACGGCATCACATCTGCCATCATGGCGACGGTATTGGCCAAGTCCCTTCTTGTTGATTCCATTGTGTAATTTACCGGTTTCCTACTGTAAATACTGCCACCGCAGTCACACCACCAGTGTATACCATTACATTTTAATAGGGACTATGGTACTCAGAGACACTAATGCGGTTTTGATCTGAACCCACTAAAAGTGAACCATCGCATCATGGAAGTTAACCTACACTCCGTGACGTTTGGTCCTAGTAATTGGCTAATTATTTCCGGCTAAGGAATATTTCCATTGCACCGAGTTCCAATAATCAAACAAGTAATCACAAAAATCTAAGTATTCTTTGAAACGGGGCGCTATAACCAAGTGCGCATACTCCAAATTTACTACATTATCTTGATCCTGGTATCCGTAATAATTGAGTCAACCACTGGAAATCTGAGAATGATGACTTCGTGATGTGGGCGATAACATCCAGATCGATCGCTGTACATAAAGCTGTCTGTGTCAAGTATCCATAACCAAATACAACTTAAATTTGTTGTGGTTGTTACGTAAGAAGCAATAACTACGTTGTCAAACCCATTGAGTTGGACAAAATAAATCGTCTCTTGGAAAGTGACCATCAACTGATCCTTTAGTACATCTTCCTTGTGTTTCGTGGCTTTATCTAAGAGCAAAACACTTATTATAGTCACATTTGTCACAAGAGCAACTGTACCCGAAAAATTCTGAGATACTTGTATTACCATTGAAATTGTTTGGTGATGAGAAACGTTAATTTATTTTCCGTCTGGAAAATTCTGGCGTTGATAAAGGAGATCTCAAAAAATAAATTTACTGTACACTTTCAATGTATAACAAAGGTTGAGTACTTCTTGAACATTTTTCACAGCACGAACTCCACATTGGATCTCTTTCCGAAGTTTTTGCGTGTTCCGAAAGGTTTTCTGCTTCTTTTCGTTTTCTGGCTCATTCCTTTCAGCTGCTGATTTTCTATAATCGTTTCTTTTCTGGTGTATCGATTTTTCTGCATAAGCTCGAGCCACGACGATGGCAAAACACATCGGATATTGATCGTTCGCAATCTAAAAACATACTTTGTTTGGTAGTAGGGTGATGATCATAAGAAAGAAAACCAAACTTTGCGTCCTCCGGTGCCCCTTGAAGGTAAAACGTGCGTCATATGAAAGGATAGCTTTTCCATTGGTTATGTCAAACTCATCATTTGAGTGTTGAATTTCGTCTAGGATTTTGGAAAAAGTTAATTCAACGGATGTACTAAATTTGATCCCAACAGGGGATTTTAATCAGGCCTGACTTATGGATAGTCTCAAAGGATCTTAATCTTTAACTTGGCAGCATAGGTTCTTTCAACTACTCTATCATAAACGCCCAATAAGTCCATAAAGACGACCATTTATTTCTCTACCAGGAACTGAGACTTGATCTCGTTAAATTTGAACGTGTAAGCGTAGGCAGTCTTTCTAAATTTTCTGAAAATCACTCTTTGGTAGATCAAAAACATGAAATAATTTTCAAGGGCTACCGAACGGCTTTGGCCGATCTTGACTCTGTCTTAATTAGGAGGTTAGTGGTGGACAGGGATCACTCATGTTGTCTTCAAAATCGCTATTGTGATTTCTGCCAACGGTTCTCTCAGCTTATGTGGCAGAGAACGTCGTCGTTGCTTGGCATCTTGTATCTACTAGGAAAGATGCGATCTTGTTATATCGGTAGGTGATTGTGATTTAAACTGGGTTTGACTAGGGTTAGCTCATCCCATGTATAGAGCACTCCTTGACCTAATAGAAAAAACCCAAACAAACACTCATTAATTTTCAATCTGTGAGCATTGAAGAGTCCCAATAGATCACAATGTCAGTGAGAGATTTAGAGAGATTATACACCTCGAACAAGGCTTCTGGAAAAATTCAAAGAATTAATCTCGAGCCAAAAGTCAAGATAATTGTTATGTTTGTCAAGGAAAAGGACATTGGGCAACAGAATGTCGACAACGTCGGAGAAAAGGAAGCTAAACGACAGAGAAACCATGACCCGAGATAAAAGTATAGATATATGAAGAAAAAGGACAATAGTTTTAAGAGTGTCGCAGGAACGCGATAAAAGCAGAAAAATGACGAGATTTCAGAAGCAAAAAAAAAAAAATAGACAATGAAGGTATCCCATTCCAGTGAAGTGAAGAACTGCAAACAAGGACAAGCAAATTAATCAGCAGTAAAACCAAGTCTAGTGAAGGAATTCGAAAAAACAAGAGAATAAAATGGAAAAAAGAATGAGCTTATATGATGTATTTGAAATTTCACTGCGATTCTTATTTACGAGAATCAACCTCCAAATAAGTGTCGATCCTCTCGTAAACTATATATAAGAGTGTGTTCGCGCACTGTGCCATATGTTCTCAAGACAAGCCAAGATGTGGACGACCTTTGCATAATCGCCTATTATTTCCATCGCGATATTCGCACCAGACTACCCTATACATGAGATGTCATCTTTTAACATCATCAAAATAACAGACATCAGGAAAAAGAGAGTATATACTGAAAGGCAAGGGTGCCTAAAGAGAGCATTGGTCCAATAACCAGCTATAAAAACTTTAAATAGGTGCTACCACTAGCATTTTCGGGGCTACCCTAATTATGTTTGAAACACATATATGCTGCCCCGTGATTGAAATATTTGTGCATTTCATGTTTTCTGTGTGCTGCAAAATCTACATCTTAGCTCCTATCCACTCTTCTCTCTTGTGTGGGACAGTATGATAATATGTTTGTGTGCATAGCGTGAGAGTACTCCTATCCTTTTCATGGCTGTGTACATGTGTGAGCACTCCTGCCCTTTGAGGGGTGATGCATTAACACCCCTACAATTTTACTGGCTTCATAGGTGTGGGTGCTCTTCAGTCAAACAGCGTGTTGGTTATTATGTGTGGGTGACGGTCAGTGGATGAG
>JAECUM010068191.1:0-12980 GCA_016617855.1 Megalonaias nervosa
CTGGAAAAATTCAATGGACTGTGCAAATGTTTTACCATATCAAGTACAATTTGACCTGAACAGCCAAACTATTATTTGGGGATATATCATTGTCTGACAACATAGCTTATCTGATGATAATCCAATAATGTTGTTGCAGTCCCTTGTCATCCTCAAAGCCTCTCCATTGCTACTGTGGTATTCTTCCACTAATGACGAAAGTGGCGCTTCCACCAAATTATATGAATTATACTAGTAATAGCATAGAATAGATAGCTAGTTAGATACAAACAGCAATGGAAAACAATATCGAATAAAAGATACATGTTTATTAGTTAAATGCAGTAAATATTTAATATAAAAAATGTATGAAATTTTTACAAGTTGATCAGGTTAAGGTTAAATCATATAATGGGTATGAAAGCTTTTACAGTGATGAAATATGGCTGGGTAGACTAATATGTTTTTGTGGAGAGAACTCAATGTTGATCACGTTGCATGATCACTCATTTGCTTTGTTTTGGTGTGTTCACTTTGTTGACATAACTTTTTTTATGTTCTAGATTTGTAGTCTCGTTGGCATTATTAGAAAGTTCACAAAGAGTTTCTTTTAACTGCCAAACAGTTATGCATCCATTATCTGCGATCTCATCAAACTGTCATAGTTGTATGCACTTATTTTTCTCCCCTGGAAAATTTACAGATAATGATATTTCCTAGGTGACTCAGAAAAGTTCAGGATATTCAAGAAAGCCTGGGCCATTGAAAACAAAAGGATAACACATTAAAGATTAAATGAAGCAATTATTTTGGTAATAGTGTACTGTGTTGGAACCTTCCTTCAAACTTGCATGACTTAATGTATGGCTTTGAGGGAAGTCAGGAGGATACGTTTCCAAAAGCTACTTATTAACAGTAGAAAATACCTTGAATTGCCGCTTAATATTAAACATGTACCTTAAGGGGTCTTACAAAATAAGGTATTCGAAAAGATGCTCACAAATATACACGCATATATATTCTAGAAAGTTGTATCCAACGTTATGGATTACAGATATTCTGTGTTCAGTCTTGTTAATTGTTTATTTACCTTAAGGATATGATATACTCTCCTTGCTTTATGTTAACAATATGCAATCAAACTGCTATAGCTATCAAGTTTTGATTAGAGGAATTAGTAAAGTATGCGGTGAAATTTGTCTCCAATGTTGGTCTAAATTCTGGAATCATTTGATGCTTTTTCTCCGTTGGTTGCATGTTTATACATTAGACACAACCGCAAAGACCACATGAAAAATGATAACGTTTCGTTTCTTAAAACTATATAAAGGCATTGTGTAAACTGGCTTAAGAGATCCACTTTTTCACGTTATATCAAAGTTGTTGGTCAGTGTTCATGTGATATATCTCCAGTCATGTAGGTTAAATTTTCAAGCAGTTAAATCGTTTTGATTGTATCTGGCAAACTAATTTTCTCTCTATCACACTGTAATGTCATTACCGTGTTGTAATTCGTGTTCGCAGTCATGTTTCACCCCGTAAAAATGAAATGATTGAATTACTTGCATATTTGTTACTTATAATATGATAAAATATCGCCACTTACGTCGTGTCCTGAAATCTTATGAGATAGATATCAAGCCACTTTTTACATCCTGCCTGCAATGTAGTCGTGAATACATAAAAGATCATATGACACGATATAGGATGTTGAGATAAAATAGGACCAACAGAAAGGAGGGATTAATAACATATACGTGTTTATGGATCAAGTTTGATTATGCTTTAACTACATTAATTGTTAACTATCCTCAGTTGAGTACTCCGTCAGCACTGTTTATATTTATTTACATCATTTTAGTGCGGTAGTTCACTCTTCAATGTTGCATTTGGGTTTTTACGCTACCCGACATTGTTTTAGCAGGTTTGCAAAGCGATTCAGCATAACAATCCCGATGTCTGTCCATCTGGTCGTTTATCCATTGTCAACGGCTAGGTTAGTGTCAATGTCTCAGACACCATAACTTGTAGTCATATAACTTAATAATGGAGATGCTTCTTAACTTAACGAGAGCAAGACCTCTCAGAAGACACAAGATGGCTGTGATCTGTAGTTAACATTTATATCAATCAGTATGTTTAACTCAGACAAGACTGTATTCAGTCATTTATCTTGGTATGTATATACTACATGAAACATCCACATCAGCAATCAATACCTTGTCCCTGTGGCATTTAATGTACGCTTCAGATAACTCCATAAAATAAGCATAAATATATAATATGGAAGTCTAGATCACAATAACGATTTTTAGATTTCAAATCAGGTAATTTAAACTAAGTTTGACTTAAATTGGTGTTGAAACGGAAACCCATTTTACGAAGTACTTATCGGCATTACATGGATGGAAATGACATTAAATCTGAACATCATTCTCATTTTCATTATGGACGCTTTGGCGCTTTAATGGTGATTTGTTCAAGGAGGTTAAGTCCACCAAATAATCGAAGCAAAGATGTTACATGGCAAGCAACTCCACTTTGTTAACTATCAAATACGACAATAGTCAATTCCGATTAGATAGTTTGTCTCCCCTTTTGACACGCTATAAAGTGCATTGTGTCAAACTACATACATCATCTGGGTGTAGTATAACGGAACTGCACAATATATACACATTCATCAGCTTAAACTACACTGGCCAGAATGAGAGTCGAAAACAGTCAGATATACTGCTTTCTTTTGCTTTCACAAGACGAACTGGTGCAACGTTTGGTTTTGTAACAGTATAAACAACTTTGTAATGACAGAATTAGAAAACAGGTTTCGTATGAAGTTCTAAATGGAATGTTCAAAAGTTCAGGTACATAATAAAACAGGAGTTCAATTTAACTTAGTTATTGGACCATTATTTTGCAAATGCGAACTGTGTATTGATTTGTAATTTACTATACTACAAGGTACATAACTCTTACAAATAGTAAGTTTAAAAGATGATTAATTGATTCTTCTTTTAGGAATAGTTGCGGATTCTATTTAAAAAATCTTTGGTAAATAGTTTGAAACATCGGTAGCTTTCAAACCATGTAAAGCCGTCTTTAGCGGAACCTCAGAACTTATAAAATGAACCATAGCTACCTTGCAAATCATCTGCACATAAACAATTATTAATTTGGATTTACTTTACCTACACATACCTGGCTTGCTGAAGAAAATATGTGTAAATTCTATATATCTGTAGTTTCCCTTTTCATGCAAATTCCGTATTTTGTAAGCGGTATATATCGTATTAAATAAATCTTAAACTACCAGTGTGTCTACTCAAGTAGATTCATTTCTCATGTCGTCGGTCAATAAGAATTAAGTCTCATAATGTTACATTTCTTGTCATTTTGATGTGAGTTTTAAGTTCAATATACACATACACATTTTTAAACATCTGTTCTCAAAACATTGCTCCATCCTAAAGATCAACAATGTTGAAATTAAATGAATTTGTCTTCCCCCATCGGGAAACACTCATTATGGACAAGCATTATATGTTGGCAAACTACTACTTCCATCACTACTAGTGATACCGCTACTACTGCTGCTGTTATTATTTTGGTTGAAGTTATTATTATTATTATTATTATTATTATTATTATTATTATTATTATTATTATTATTATTATTGTTATTATTATTATTGTTATTATTATTATTATTATTATTATTATTATTATTATTATTATTATTATTATTATTTCGTAACTACGGGCTCTGGAATGGGAGACCCATCCATCAGAAATGAAACTAGTGGACACTGCTACCAAATAGTGGACCCAAGCATTCAACATCAGCAAGAGTAATGGTGCTAAACTCCTTGTACAAATCGTCAGCGGATTGAAATGAAGATACGTGAGAATTCATTTTAGCTTTTCTTCCACTGAAGAGAAGATGCACCAACTAATATGATCAACTCTCATTGATACCGTGGACAGCATGTACAAAGTCTTTAATTCAATTTATTGAAATTGCATACAATTCATGCAATACGATTTGAATCTGGGGTTAGTATTTCCTCAGTATTTCCTCAGTGAAATCTTCTTTTATACCCATAGCTCTTTCTAAAAAGAGCTTCACTTTTCTGTTTGAAAGATGCTGTTTTTTTATCTTTAAAATAATGCCAAAGTCTTTGTACAAAATACGCTCACATTACAGATAGAATGCAGAAGAGAAGCTTTACAGCAGTTGGATTGTGGATCGGGTCAGACAGGTTGCATCCGGAGGAGCAATATGTATGTGTTAATGGAGAGAACTCCTCCTATATTAACTGGGCAGAAGGTACAAAGCTATTTTAATTTGTTGAATTTTCTTAGCAATCATGTATTTTTATCCCTTTGTTTACATTGCATCGGTATAATGGTATTTGATAGGCAAAGATCTTGTCCAGAAAGAGACACCAATGGTCGGGGGAAATATTAATAAAGACGCAAGATTTATTTTATCTTTGAGAAAACACTTCTCAGGAGACAACATACTAGCTACGTAGTTGAAGAAATCTGTCTGTGGAAAAGAAATTTACATAGGCCTTTTTGTAAAACATTGGTTATCAAATTAAGGGTTGAAAAAGCAGCAAATAACACGATTTATGTAGAAACGTTTACAATGCTGACTTTGTTGAATAAGGATTTAAGACAAATTCGTTAGTTCGTCACTGACAATTCTACACTTTAAGAAGATTGTAGGAATTATTTGTTTGCAGTTTCGTACTTTGTATATTTTTATCAATTCAGGGTAAGCCAGGGAAGTCCTTGGAAATCCAAGGTATCCGAGTTCACGCACTGCGATTAACCGGTTTATGGGAACGCCGGGTAGAGATAGCTAGGCAAAATACAATAGTTGTGCCTTCTGTCAATCGAGCGATCGGCCATTTGTTTTTATTCGCGAAAGCAGGTAGCTTTTCCGCATTGTGCGGCTACACTAACGCTGCATGCATATATCCAAAGCTCCCCAAGCAGTCGCATTACTATAGCATCAATAATTAAGGTAAATTTTAGATTGGTTCTTAGAGAGCTTGCTGCTTAAAGTCTAGACATAGTTATAGGCAACAAGACCAACAGCTGCTTGCCTTATCGACGAAACATTATTTCGTAGTTTTGCCGCTCTTCGGATGGTGTATACAAATCTAAAAGCTATGGTTTGTTACGTGCAGTGACCGCCTGGAAAAACTCACGCAATGAAGTTTCATCTTACTTTTGAATCAGGCTCTTCGACGCGCAGCCTGTTGTTAAGACAATCGATATTCTTGCTTGCTTTTGCTGCTATTGGTTGCACAGATTTGGTCGCATCTGGTTGCATTGAGGAGTAATGTTGTTTGATCCAGTGAAGATAAATGCTTTAACAATTGCCTGCCGACCATGCATTAAATGTTGCGCTTGTGTACAACTGCAGGTGAAAGTGTAATTAGGCTTAATGATATTAGTAGGAATGATACCTTACCTAATTGACATCTGCGCTCAGATATTCATCCCTACGCTGCTGTGACGTTAGTACCATTCTGAATGAAAAGTCGGACAAGGTCGACTGGTTTGATCTTTATGACTTTTGTAGCACTTTAGCACACCCCCAATATCTTGGCGTCGACCGATTGCATGGATTGTAACAATTGTAGTGTTTGAACGAGAAGACACTACTATTCCAAATGAAAGGAATCAGACATATGTTGAATGGATGCTTCAGCCACCTGCAGTGCCGGTATATCCCCAGACGTTGAATTCTTTGTGCAGCCTTTCATTATGCACTACACAAATTTTACTGCTCACATGTCACTAGACTGGGAAGAAGATCGCGCGCCAATAATCAAAATCAGTTTGTTTTGATTCACGCTGTAAATATCTCAGTAACCTACTTATATACTAAATAATTAATGCTAAAAATGTCAGACCAAACAATGCTTTCAAATCCAGTACTATAGCCTCTGGCGACTTTCTTGTCCTTATATGGCAACAGTATTAAAATACCAATATCATCTTTAGTAATAATTTACTGCTTTGACTCGATATCGTATCTGACCAATATTTTGTTACAAATTAAAATATTTGTCTAAAATATATTTGATTACATATACATTATATATGGAAATAACATTAATATTCATCATTTTTCTCTGTTTGATTAGCTAGTTATTATTTAAAGTTTTGGGTATTTTCTTTGCTACAGATTGTGTTCAAAATGGTCATATCCATATAGAACTGAAGAAAGAAAAGTGACAAGGGGGCGGGAGCAAATCCATTTATTCAATCATCCAATATGACTATTCTTTGATAAATTAAAATGAGATAGTTTTATTTGCTTTTCACACGTTATATATTGTCATGTGACAAACTAAATAAATTTCATCCGTTTATACATAAAAACCCACATGATAAAGACTTTTATTAATAGTGCAATTAATTTTATAAAATATGCTGATTATAGAGGGCACATAGGTCATTGAATGATAACAAAGCCCATTATCTCAAATTCTAAGCGGAGTTGATATAAATGTTGATATGAAATTGAATGTTTATTTTAGCTTTAGTTATAAAATATAACGAAGAATCTGTCATTAGTTTACATTTTTATAAACTAGCTTTATCCAGTGTGGGTATCATTGTCTGAGTAACATCAATATTACTAATTCAACTGCTACTGCTGCTGCTTCTACTACAAGTCTGTATCAGTGATAACATAGTTCAAACGCTACAACTAGGACTTCACTAGGAAAGTACGCACGCATCTGTGAAAACGTGCATGCACATGGAATAACTTACGTACCTTTCTGACCAAATACAGAAGATAAAGTTTACTGTGGATGGGCTATGGATAAGGCAGTCATGTTGCATCCGGAAAAACGACTTACATAGGCAAATGGAAAGAAATTCACACATGTAAACTTGGCAGAAGATATTTAATGCAATTTATCGAAATTTCTTTACAATCAAGCATTTTATCACGGTGTCTATATTTTCTCAATATAATGTCATCTTATATGCATGGGTCTTATCTAAAAATAGTTCAGTGTTGCAGTAAATGAAAGTCAGTGAACTTTCTCGTATTATATGTATTGTGGATTTATATGATATTTCCAATTTTGTAGCCCTCCGCATATATGCAATATTTAAACGGAATATCTGGAATGCTCGGAACGACGGGAAATATTTGAGAAAAGGAGTCACATTAGCTGAAATGGGAATGAAGAGTAGAGTTTGTTTAAATACTCTTCAGGCACTATTTTACTGGCTTAAATGAGATGGAGAGGTATCGAATATATACATGTGCAGAAAAATACTTCTAATAGCGCGTGGAACGACTACGTGTGTACATATTCTGAGAGGGTATATGTGACAATACACTTACATACACAATTAATTAGAGACACAATCACAACATCTCTTAACAATATATATGCCTTCTTTTCCGTCACACAATATTTGTGAGACAACATGTATTTAAGTGTCTGCTATGTTCACCATTGTAATATAGGGAGGGAGAAATCTTCTGTAGTTTCATCTTGACGTTTCAACCAGGATTCTGATTAGAAGGTATTCAACACACATGTTTACAGATGGTGGAAGTTTATTCTATGCAGTGGTATGGTATATTAATCTTTGTCAACATGAAATTACAGTGAATAAAGAAAGTAAATATATTTATGTTATTCGTTGAATTAAGCACATGACCAGCTCGTTTCTTGATGTCAGACCCAAGATGGTGAGAGGCTTTTCAATAAGAAGTTTAGTCCAAAATTATTGAAAATCGCAGAATGTGTTCGCTTTCATATCTTTATTTAATTTGTTTTGCGATTCTGATTTAAATCTTGCCGAAAATCATTCATACATGATGAACGTTAGCATTATTATTGGTTAGTACCAAGTTTATCTTAATTAAACGAAACAATATATTCATCTGAAATAAATGTCTGGTCAATACTGTTTCATGTATCACTCGAAAAATTAGCACCGGAAACGTTGATTGATACCTCAGTTTTCATTTTTGCTCTGTCACTTTCTGAGAAATAGTTCAACAAAGACGTACACTTTTGCCGCAGTACCAAACATTCAGTGAGTTTGCAAACCTTCACAAAAGACCTCTGCACGAATGATAAGCAAAATCATATTTATTGGCTCCTCTGTGTTTGTAAGTACATAATGGCTTATGTAAATATTTATGTTGATTCTTCTGCAGGTGTCACAAATCATGTGACCCAAACGTATTCATGATTGGAATTTGTAATTCGATGCCGTTTGGTGAGAGATATCTTCGTAATTGTCCAATATCAGCTGTCTAAATTTAGAATATGGTTACTAAATTATCCTTTCAGAATAAGAAAGCAAATAGTTGCCGTCAGTGTCTCAATTTTGTCTTTGCCAAAAGTGTTTGTGTAACTGCCGGCTGATCAACCATTTTATGCCGGTTCTTATATCCTGCATGGTATTATTTGATATGTTGTATTACGCTCAGAAATTGTGGGCGATCCAGTCTTTTGTCGTTTCTTAATTCGAAGTATCCATTATTAGTATCCATTATTACGTTCACTCAAAGTTAAGAGCTTGTTAGTGCCAAGTTTGGCTTTTGGTGCTTAATAATGTTCCTGTTTATCTGACGTCCATTTAGTTCTATACATCTGTGCAAGTAGGGGTAAAATGAGCGGTTAATGTCAGTCTACATTAGCTGATGGAGCGATGGGACGGGTGGCAGTAATTAGGTCAGACGGGAAAACAATTAGCAGGTTAGGGGGACAGCTGGGAGTTAGACGGCTAGGGGCTCCGCGGTTATCGCTGTGTGTCGAGGGGCCTTATGGGGTGTTGGTAAGTCAGCTGGTGGGGATGTTTGGCATCAGCCGAATCAGACCATGGGAAAACCAGGGTCACTAGACGAACTCCTTCTCCCTAATCTCATGACTGGCGCAAAATGTTGGTTTTAGTATATTTGCTAGACACGCTATCTCTGTTTGGATAAACCTTTGTGGGAAATTATAACCCATAAAATATATAACTTTAAAATATATATAACTTTTCACTTGGTTTGCCTGGGGGAGTAGGGAGAAAGATGGCAAGAGCTGAATAAACGATTGTTGTGAAGCGCATATAACCAATCTTCTTAACCATAAATCTGATAGCGTCTCTCTTTGAACGCCCGATTTCCTCACCCCAGATCACGAAGAGCAGGGTTGTAAGTCCTTGTCTAACACCACTACTAGTTCCAGATTTGAGACTTCAGCGGTAGCTCTGCAGAAATAATAGGAGAATAATTTTACAACTGACGAATACTTGAGAGAGAAAAGTAAGAATAATGATTGGCCAATCTCAATTGAACAGCAAGGAGAGACCTGTGAGATCAGAACGATTGTGGAAGATTGGAGCTAGAACAGAACTGGCTTGAAGCAGACGTTTCTGTATTCTTCAATACTGTGGTATCGAGTATTCTCGAAAAGAAACTGAACGCTATGAATGACCCAGCAGATCAGGGTTTCTTGACGGCAGAACTGGAGGAAACTGTACCAGGCCTGAAAAACCTTTACGATGAAGAAGAGGAGAGAGTAGACATCATTAAAGTAGCGACCTATTTACGGAAGGGTGCTATAGGTGTACTTCCTGCCAGGATCAAGCTATCTGACAATTACTATTCCGGTTTCATTTATTTTCTTGGGTCTGTATTATCGTGGTTTTGCAAAATAAGGCAGTTTGGTGGGTACTTAAATTTGATGATAGTCAAAGTTTGCATATTTATAGGTATCTAATTTCATGGATTAACCTCTATAGGGACCCAAAATACAGAATGCAATTATTGGAATAGAAAACATGCGAATAATGTTTAGAAATAAACTCGAAAGCAAACACTATATCGAAACTATATGATACAATTATTCATGATGGATATATGCAAATTAAAAGAAAGGTCTAAGCTGTTTATGTCGATTGCAATATACGGACAATTTATTTTGAGCTGTCTTAAAGCCTACATAACAATAGCATCAATTACGTTATAAGCTGAGCACCGCCTATTGCTTATTTCAAACGTTATTAATTCAAGAAGCAAATAGTAAGTCGCAACTGATTTCAGAAATTTTTATCGCTGCTTTCGTCTCGATCAAATACAGGAAAATTCACAAGCAAGAATCTGTTGTGAACAAAGTTTTGTGACCATCTCTTTCACTTTGTTTCCTGGATGATGTATTAAATATTAATTATGCCCAGTATTAACAAACATTCTCCTGCAGAATCCAGGATAACACTTTCCATACTGTTTGGTGTAAATTTGTAATTCTCTATGAAAAAAGAACAACAAAGAAAATTCTAAAAGGCCCTCAGAAACTAAAACTTAGCAAGATAAATACACAACATAAGCCAAACGAACACATACAAGCAGAACAAACCTCGTGGACCCAAGTAAATTATTCAAAGAAACAATTAGCAGAGACAATTTATATGAACAGATAAATTTTTAAACACAAAAATTTGCGAAAATGAAAAGTAAAACCAAGGGATTATTGGAAAATACTAAATAATCTGAAAAGCGGCGGAGAAACATATTGTCAACCGCAAAGAATTATATGAATTTTTAAAAATAAAAATACCGACAAAGAAATTTAAAGAAAATATTCCCAAGTTGACATAAATATTACCACAGACGACAAGGATGAAATTTTGAATTCTGTAATTATTGAGTCACTGTGTGTGTGTGTGCGCGCGCGCGCGCGCGCGTGTGTGTGTGTGTGTGTGTGTGTGTGTGTGTGTGTGATTTGGATTTTTAACGTAGCTTTAACAATTTTCCAGTCTTATCGCTACGATATCTGCAATGCGGCAGTTTATAGTGATGTCTAGCACTGGGGCATCATGCCACAGACACGTAGCATCAAGTCCTACTCAGTTACATTATCCTGACACCAGGCTGACTAGTCCTAACACTAACCTCTTAGTGCTGAGCGCAAAGCGAGGCAGCTTTTAGTACCATTTTTAAAAGTCTTTGGCATGATTAGGCCGGGGTTCGACCCGCTACCTCCCGCATACGAGGCGGACGCTCTAACTACTAGGTCCCCTGAGCGGTAATTACTGAGTCAGTAATTATCAATTGTATTAAAGTTTTAAGAGCAACGAAACGCAGTCGATCGCAGTGTATTAAATAAATACATAAAATACACTTCTGACACGCTTATGTATCTCTTTTCAACATAGTGTTTACACTGGTCTGATTCCGGACGCTTGGCTTGAAGAAATAATCAGACCAATATATAAGGGGAAAGGAGATCCATCCCCATATGACATTTATAGACCTATCACAATTTCGAACTGCTTTAGTAAACTGTTTACATCTGTTCTTGACAAAAGACTTCAAGAGAACCAAGCTGGATTCAAGCTAGGTCATTCAACCACAGATAATATATTTTGTCTTCATGCTCTTGCAGAAATTTTAAAAAACTTGCAAGATAAATTATTTTGTGCTTTAATTGATTTTAGTAGCACTTTCGACAATGTTTGGAGGATACAACTGTGGACGAAACTTTATGACAACAATGAAATGGGAAAATATTTAGAACAATATATAATATGTATAATAAAATCAAAGCTTGTGTCAGTTTTGCATGAGTGCAATCCGCTTTCTTTCGGTGTAGTAGAAGTGTTAAGCAGGGAGAAAACCTTCGCGAATTCCATTTGTCCTGTATCTAAATGACTTAGAAAAAAATGTTTAAAAATTAGTGCATTAGTGTGCAGTTACATTTTTCTGGTCACTGTATGTCTTTCTTTCTTTTTATACTACTTTACGTCGATGAAACATATTTTTGGCACTGACGAAAAATGTTTCTAACATAATTGAAATGTGTTTGATGAATACGTAAAGCTATACAGATTGGGTATTAATTTTACAAAGGTAAAGATGGTTATTTTTGGCACAGGAATAGATAATAAGTATAAATTGACAATTGCCGAAAATCTAACGGACATGCGTGCTGAATTTAAATGCTTAGGTGTTATTTTTCCTATAAATCGAACTCTCGTTAAGTATATTAAATACAACATTGATAAATAATAATAAAAGACATGATGACATAAACTTTAAAAGACCTTTACATGCAGTGTTCGGTAACCTTATCGTCCAAGGGAAACTCTTATTATTATTTAAAGGGAAACCTGAACATGGAAAACTACTTATAGTGTTACCTAGTAATCAGTATTTGCAATTGATAAAGTTCGAGACTTCCAATCACAGATTCCCCGCTGAAATCAGACGTTGTGACAATACATCGTTTGAGAAACAAATATGTAACCATTGTGATAAAAATGACATCGGGAGCGAATAACATTATTTGTTTATTTGTCCCAAAATTTCACAAAGAAAGGGGTTTGGTTCTAAAACCATTCCGTTACCACAAACTATGGTTTGGAAAGTTACAAACATTATTTGCCACCGAAAATCGCAAAATTCTTCAACATGTTGCCAAATTTGCTACTGCAATAATGCAAACAATATAATAACATTTAGGCTATCAGTGGAAGCGTAAATTTTCCATACTTCATAAGATGCTTTTTTCCTCTCTTACAACTTTTGTACACTCCATGAGAGATTTTGTGCTCTACCGAAATAATGTTACATTCTTGTACCCAATTGATCACACATAACTCTCAAATTTTTAGTCCTGCTATGATTGTAAATGTTGACCTATGATGTGATTTGTATCTTCATATGTTACTAACGTCGACTTATAGTACTGTAGCATTTGTGGTATTCTCATAAGCCACCTATGTGTGGCCTGAGATTTCTTTTTATTACTAAGTAGCCATGCGAGTGTTTCTGCTACGCACGAGTGCATACAACCCCGACCCAGTAGCATCATTTTTTTTATGTGCACTTAGTCATGATGGAGTATAGGCTGGTGCTTGCAGGCAAGGTGACGGGTGCCGTTTACATGCAGACCTGGGTTCGAGTCTCCGTAGAGTACGAGTTAAAATAAATTCTGTGACCTCTATGACATATA
>JAECUM010068199.1:0-15620 GCA_016617855.1 Megalonaias nervosa
ATATATATCAACACAAACCTTGTAATATCGCATGACGTGCCTATGCCACAGAGCGTCGAACTGTATGATAACCTACCTCACTCTGACATTCCTTTTGTCTGATACGTGCTCAGATGAGAAAAATCTCTGGGAGTAGATTCTAATATAACAAGAATCAATGTCACTTACAAAATATGTATGCATTCAACGGGCAAGAGGTATTTAAATACTGCTTTCTTTCTTTTATTTGATTTACCTATTTGATTGATATAAAGTTTGAATAATTACAAAATTGAGTATTCAAGTCAAACTCAGTAAATCAATGTTACGTCGACAAAGCCAGTTACCTATTAACAAACATTTATCGTAGCCAATGATCAATCTGATAAACCAGGTAGGCTTAAAATTTTACAGGATTGTACACTGGCACATACTATTTGGTGGTTAGGCAAAAGTTTGTCCAGTCAAGTGGGTCACCTGGACAAATTTGGCTATGTGATATGTACAATATCGGATGCGGGAGGGTTGTCAAATACAAATACACAACATCTAGGCGACATGGACTTTGTGATATTATAGTCTTTTTTGCTCCTTATTATGATCAAATCAGACCCATACAAATATGAATACTTTTCTAGCTTTTGGCTTATGTTACAAACACATTATACACTAACACTTGGGGTTATTAAAGATACATTTGAATTATAACTCATCTTTGTCAATTACTTGTGAAATAATGGTGCCATTGTTCACAAATCAACATAAAGGCTTCTTTCTTGTCCCATTTGGTTACAATGTATGTTTCCAAATTATATTGGTCTTTAACTTCCTACAAATCTAATCTAGGAATATCCTATTTCATTTTTGCATGTATAGATGTAATGCTTGGTCAGAAGAAAACTAAAATAGAACTGTTGTTGATATATTCCATCTCTACTTTTATCTCCCAATATAACAGTTTTTGAACGATGCACAACATATATGTTCAATTTATTCCGAATCCTGTGGGTCGCAGCATTTCAAAACTTGATTATCACATTGTATTCCTAAAACAAACGCAGTTTGTTTCCGGGAATTTTTTTTTCTAAAAGCACATTCATCAGCATCTGTTTGTTTTGAATGCCTCTTTAATTCAAGCTTAGTGGCTCAAAAGCATTAAACTTACACCTTTTCTTTCGAATCTATTAATAATGCGTTTTGAAAGTAAAGAAGTTACAAGCAAATTTAGGAATTTCTCATGCATTATTTCGATTAATTGAAAATTTGTGGAAATAAGGAAACTAATCTTACAAACAACGTTTAACTGAATAACATATTTTTTGTCCAGTGAACAAGCTAAATTTTGTTTTCAGCAGATTTCCACAGTCACACAAAGCCTTTGCTTACATATGCACATATCGTCATACTACAAAACAATACTTCACTTTTAAACATATTATTTATTTCAGTTGCGATAAGAGAATATTTCAGGGTTCTACTTAGATGAGCTTAGATCATGTTTGTACTTTAGGCACAAACTACAGTACTAATTTTACCTGCATTACAGCACGTTCCTTTGAACTCACAGGGTTGATAAAGACAACCATCAATAGGTAAGAAATGGAAGCTGTTTCAACACAACTAATATATAAATCCATATTAGACGTATTCTCTTTGTCCTAAATATGTCTGTTAAAAGTTCGATCACTCTCTCTGTCAGATTATTAGTAGTAGCCGCTCAATTGTCGAGAGCAGATGACAACCCCTAATAAAACTATCCAAAGATTATTTGATAAGATTCATTATTTCCAAGTTAAAAGAGATTAGCCTTTTACTCTTGTACTGCTCTAGGAGAACCACAAGGGGCTGTATGAAATGACAAGCTAGTTAATCTTTTGCTAATGATACTTTTTAGTTTACTGTTTTCCATACATACATTCAAAGTACTTTGAAAACATTTTCACGAATTTTGTAAATAGGATAGAAAAATAATTTAATTATGCCTTGAGCTCATTTATTTCAAATAGATGAGGCTAAATGTTTAAATGTAGTAAGAAATTGTATAGGATGCATTATATGTTGTTAGGACTCTATGGTCTTAAACAAGTTACAGAAAAGAGCGAAAACCAACAAGTATTGTCAAGGCAGACAAGGTCTATTATTAAAATTATAATAAAGAACATGGGAAACATCAGGCACAACAGATTTTTCATGGGGTAACGCCAATGTCCTAGTCACAGACACAAATAAACATATATACCTCCACTGATAATTATCCTAATATTTAATCCACAGTCATAGAGAAATATTAACTATGTATTGTTTGTTTAACATTTTTACATACTATCCAGCACACTGTTTTGAGTGCAATTGAGCACCAGCATGTTGGTTACAATCCACACACACACACACACACACACTACATATGCAATTCAGCGCTTTCTGTTTGATTACTATTCAACACTTATAGGTGTCTTGGGGGTGTTGACATAGGTAAAAGGGATTCGAAAGTGAATAGGTTCAGATTGGTGGAAGTGTATATGGTACCACGAGAATTTAACATGGGAATACTTATCTTCTATCGAATTCCGTAGTTATCTAATATCCACTTACTTAGTTATCTACTATCCAACACCCCTTGGTCACTATCCAAAACGCATTCTGTAGCGTATTAAAACCCGAACCTTCTATCGGACGAAAATGCTGTGATGTGAAAGAAGGGATGAAATCACACACATATACTTTCCAACACCCGATACTCTCTACGCAGAATGCCTTGTGTAGTGTCTAAAAGGCCACAAATACTGTCAGACTAAAAGGGTATGATATAAAATCCGGGGAAGAAATCATGCAAAATACTGTCGAAACATAGCACCTATAATCACAGTTGTTTGTTGATTGCAGTTCAAACACGACACTTATATTGTCCAGTACCCAGTTTTGATTACAATTAAACACACGACTTACAATCCGGCAACCAAATTTTGATTAATATTCAAACACAGTCCTTATAATCCATCTCCATCTCTTTTATTACAATCCAAAACACAAACCCCTACACTCTAGTAAAAAAGGTAAGAGATTGACTGCAATCTCTATTCTTATATACATACGAAATACTACCACATAATGCATATACATACGCTATATCCTCACGCAAGGGTAGGAATGGTTTATGACGCACTACTATACGTCCAGAAAACATACTATACAATCACACAGAAGAGAATGGTGAGGTGTTTTAAGTAGTTTGTAGGAGGGTTTGGTGACAAGGTTAAATTCTATGCTTGAAATATTCATTGGTAAATTTTTTCGAATGACTGCATCAATATCCAAAATTTAAGATATGTTATATGTTGTTCTACACACCTGGAGACTATACCAGATAATGTTACAAAATTCGCTACAACATAGGCGATAGAACAGTTAAAACATGTATTAATCTCTTAGTTTGAAATCAAATGGCTTAAATTAGGTTATACGTTGGTACATGTTTATTTAACCAACATCAATCGGCTATTCTGACCGATGTTTTAATATTTTTGCTCTACCGATTCAAGAAATACACAAAGTTTGAAATGACCAGTGTCTAGCGTCGGTCGATATAGCAAAATATTTTGACATACACAAAGTATGAACTCGGCACTCTATTCAATGACCGTCGAAGGGACTGTACTATAGGATTGATACGAGTGTTATGAGAGAGAGAGATAAATTAACATTACACCGATAAGAGAAGCAGATAATTAACGTTGTACTTCAGAGCAGTCTATCGAGAGAGAGATCGAGAGAGAGAGAGAGAGAGAGAGAGAGGAGGGGGTGGTGGTGAAAGACAGAATATTTGGACACCTTTCGTTATATTATTTTGTGGCATGAAATGAAAAGGAGAAATTAACACAAGGTTACCCTTTCATAAGTTTCGGAAGAGAAAGGTTAGTTTTATATTAGAAATGTTCATTGCCATTTTTTTTTTCATTCATCAATTTAAAGCAAATTGTGCTATTTTTATTGTCAAATGACCGCAGTAACATTACTATTCCCCCCTATTTCAGATCACCAGTAGTCTTAAATCAACTGCTGGAAAATGGGGCAAACATTGTAATATAATGCTTCTTATTTTGTACCCTAAACGCCTGCTTTGGCGCGAGGATGAGAGTGTAAAATAGAACGGGCCCCACTCAGATTCTTACACTGTAAGTGCTTGCTGTTTTACGTCTTGCTTTGCTCTTTCTGGAAACGTTTTACGTGATGTTAGAAATGTTTCTCTTGACATATTTCAGTGTCACAAACATATCTACCCCTATACAAAACTAAGATATCTGACATGCACAAGATTGTATATAATGGCGCCAATATAGGATTACCCAGAGGCAAAACTAAGATATGTACAAGCACAAATATACTCCCGATTTATAAAACCCATTAAATTTACAAATAAAATGAAAATTCTTTTTTCAAGTTTGTATGGGGGCAAGTTTTAGAAACAAATCAACAAACTGAAGTATAATTTCACAAAAATCAATGTGACCAATGCCAAAACGTTTTAGAGGAATCTTCGAAACGGTAGCAGATGCCATTATGATTTCAATCTAAATCATTGTATAAGAAGCTAAGTGCGCGTGGTTGTGAAACAGACAGAACAAGATAACTGACAATACGAGAGAGAGAGAGAGAGAGAGAGAGAGAGAGAGATAGAGAGAGAGAGAGAGAATTTTATTGGTACGTTTAACGATATGAAGGGAAGAGATTTTTATGGATATTTTCCGATGAATTTGGAATACACGCATTCCATTAAAAGTTACATCGATAAGAACCCCGCCCCCACCACTTTTGGTAAGATATCACAAGAATGAATTGGAAATGTAGTCTTATTAAAACCTTCTCTTCGACAACATAGGTGCAAAGTTCTTACAAATTATTACATCCAAACATTTTATGATGTATTTTGACCTAAGGCTGACATTTTCCATTGATCACAAATCAGACGATTGGTTGTGCGTTAGAAGTTTAGTTTTCGATGCAGTATCTAGTGGTCAAGTGTAGAAAAACACATCTAGCCTTCTCACTGAGTGAATAGCAACTAAGTCGATATGAAGTTATGGCGGTAAAAACTATTTGTTAGACAGATAAATAATTTATAATGAGTGACGAAGAGTTTTGTTCTTGATTCAAGAACAAAAAGTGTGGCAAAACAATGCCTATGATTTTGGTTAAAGTGAATTTGCAATCTCATTATGAATTCGTGTACTGTAATATTGTGCCGCCAGAAGAAATACTGAAACTTAACAGTATTGGTTTGAGTTTTGATACTGATATTTTTATCACTTAGTTATTTTTACATGGACACACACGCTTAGGCAGAGAGAGAGAGAGAGAGAGAGAGAGAGAGAGAGAGAGAGAGAGAGAGGGGGGGGGGGTACATTATATAGTGGTATTTTCTTTTTTAAACTAGAAAACCTGGGGGTTTGAATGAAGTTAAGCCTTCTGGCAATGTAGCAAGAATGTATGTTCGGAGAAATGGTAAATATGGGATTACATTATATAGTGGTATTTCTTTTTTGAACTAGAAAACTTGGGGGTTTGAATGAAGTGAAACCTTCTGGCAAAGTTGCAAGAATGTATGTTTGGAGAAATGGTAAATATGGGATAGAAACTGTTCTCGGTACATTTGAAAAGTTGAGAGTATGTGCAAGATTAACACGAGTGATTCTGAACCAACACCATCATCTTTTGCCACAAGACCAAGAAAGTCCAGATCCAGAAAAATAACTGACATTCAGCTGCTCCCAAATATTTTTATCACATTCGATAGACACAAAAACTGACTTCCAGAAAATTTGAAACCACATTTAACATCTAGACGGTGAAATTTGAATAACGACTGATGAAAACCACTCTTCACATGACCCACGTTGTATCCCTAGAGGTAGCAAACGTAGGAAAGTGTAATTGGTGGATGACATTTGCACTACGAAACTCAGTATTATTGTTATTGACAACTCACAAAACCAGATACGTCTGGCCCAGAACGGATGCCGAGAACAACCAGACCGCAGAATGGAAAACAGCAAAGGAAAGCATTCAAAAATCGGAAAGGAATATACAACGAAGAGAAGCAGAACCACTATTACAACAGGGAAGCAAAAACTTCGAGACGTATTGGCATCTCGCAATACGTTGAAAGTATACCATCAAGTCGTTCGCGGAGTTATCGTGTTCGAAGACCCGATTTTCCAGATTGAAATATATTCACGTGTATCATCATCAAGCGAATTTAAATACCATTACAAGTATCACAAGCTTTCTCGGATAGGATTATCATTGCGATGAAAATGAGTAAGGATTTGGCTATCGGGAAAAATACATCCATTGTAGAGAGATATATCGTAGCTGTGCTCCACTTGTACAAAGGAAATATGCCAAATCGTGCAGTTCGAACATATGTGCTATATGAGATTCAGCTGGTGGAAGACTGCAACGAAGGCCATCACAAGAAGATAAAGAAACAAATGGATTTATCGTTTATACATTGAATATACACAGTTATCTGGGACTAACGTTCTTTATTTCTGTGTACAAATGAAAAATAAAATTGAGGATCCCGCACTCTTTCCGATTTTGCCGACTGGAGTTTAGATCCTTCCAAAGATATTTAGAACGAAGAGAACATCCAGCGTTACGGGGACTGCCATCGACATACTACAGTCATGGCCCACAATTTCTCGGGATACGACGGACAGTTTTTCTTCTGAAATAATTCTCAGAACAAGTTACTTAATTCCCACAGGCACAATGAACGGAGACAAACTCACCTACATGAAAGTGGGACAAATACAGTTAGAAGTTTCCGTGATATTTTTGGCCAAGCCTTTGAGGACAATGTCTGAAGCGTTTGGCGTTACAAAGATGGATAACAGTTATTTACCACACTTTTTTGATACCGAAGCATATCAACACTTGTGCTCCCACATTTGCCTAAGTTTTACTATTATGACCCCAACGGTATTCATTCTATGCTTGGTACAAAATTAACTGTTCAAATCCTCTTGACTTTCAGGAAGAGGTGTTGATGAATTGGGGATCCGGTATCGACGTCGTTGCTGTGGAAAATGTCGTTAATTATATTTGTTTCACGGAGTTGCAGCGCCTTTGAAGGAACCGTCCGCCTTTGCTGAAGCCTGTGGATTAGTGTAGGTAAGAAGTTCATGACCTGAAATAAACTTGCAACCATACCTCCTCAAACTTACATATCAGTGAACCGTCGATACTAAGCCAAACCCTTGTGTGAGAGAGAAAACAAATTATATAGAATTCTAGAAAGGGTTGAAGACAGAAAATTGGAAATCTCTCTGTGGATAGGTTGAATTCAGAAGATCCCCAGATTGTCAACGAATTCTAGCGATGTTTATTTCACGGACGCCTTACATAATTTCCCTTAGCGGGTATAACGGAAGACTTGTACAAGCAAAGACAGCAAGCATATCAACGACGGCTGATATTAGAAAGTGGTAGAAACGTGGAGTACAGGATCGATCGACGTTTCAAAACCGATCCAGAATTTAGACGCATTGCAGGAGGTTAATAAGAGGGAGATATCGAACTTTTGAACCGAGGCGCAGTTCATTTTGGATAACGAATGAGTGCCACACGCTTGCTTACGACGTGGACTAATCTCAAAGGGAAGAAATAAAACACATTGATGTCTATTCTTTGTATACTTGGGTGGGCAAATATTAGAGATTCCCTCCCTGACACCTTGAAATGTTGATAGAATACATCGACATCGAACATATTCTTCATTACTAAGGATTTAACAAACGCCGAGCATTACCTCCAAGCCACTAGTACCATACTGTCTTACTACATCAATACCAAGGAAAACTGATGTTTCTTTTATGCCACAGATCTGTTGAAGACCAAGGTTGTTGACACAAGGGTGATGAAGGGGCTTTGACAGAAACGTGAGTATCGTATTGTTGGTAGTCTGAGCCTTAGATACCACTCGTAAAATATACGAACTTTGGAATTTTCTTAAAGATGACGTCTCCAATGAAGGGTTTGTTTCCCGGTTTGAAACAGGAAGCTATCCATATTTGATTCAGATTCCAGAAGCCAAAGACAAATTCAAAGAGCTGTACATATCTTTAAAGGGAATACTTGGCAGATCCATTCCGCTTCATTGAACTGGATCTAATAGGCTACGTTCAACTGGTGACCGACAAAAGAAAACTCATGAAACACGGAGATCGTCCGTGAAAATTTGAGCTTGATGACTTGCGAAGAAGCGACAGAGTTTAAACAACCTGTCGTGTTTAGAAATTCCATTATTGTACCGAGCGTGACAACGTTTATACTTGTATGATACCTTAGAACTTTTAGGAGATTGAGTCCATTACTCTGACACCAACAGTTGTAGGTACATCCATCGCACTTATATCCATCACCCTGAAACTGAGCTGTTTAGATGCATGCACAGGCGAACAACCATAAAACACTGTTTTAGAAACCAGAATTTACCCATACTGAAACACATACCGACAGGGAAAAATTCATGCCAAATGCACAGTCGAAGGACTGACACTCAACTATCGCTCGCTACAAGTAGTGAACTTTGACGTCTTGAAAGAAGCTTTAGAAAACAATTCGGACAAGATAAAGACTTTTGCGTGTAAACATTAAATCCACATAAGTGTACTTTTACAAAGCCACAAAAATCGCCAGTTGACTTTTAGTAATAGTCTATCAACTAGTGTACCAGAAACGTCTGCGACTTTTAAAGCCGTTGCTCTGATTTCTAAACAGGATATTTTAAAAAGGAGATAAATTTTTAAACAATTCTCAAAGGCATATTTTATGAGCAGCGTCCACGAAGGACTATATAATCAATCTGACCCCTTGCACTTTATTTGTGTAAAATAGATTAAACTGAATATTATGGGGTATGGGGTATAAAGGAGTATAGGTCGAAAAGTAATTAATTCCTATTTCATATGTTCATGTTTCAGCATGAATCTGCAGATGTCTTTAATGGTACGTTTAGATATAATATGAGAATAAACATTTGTTTTGATAATTCATTTGAATTACAAAGTGCTCATTTACTCTGGACTAAAATATTATTATGGAATTGTAGTGAATTCAGTCAAAGACCTATTGATAATATCTTATTAATACATCAAGCCTGTTGGTACTTTAACACATTCGAGGACCTGGAAATCATTTTGAACGCTATATTCTTTTTTGTAGACCTTTTAAAAAGTATTTTGGATTTAGTTAAATTCTGGATAGAACCGAAACTAACTTATTTTTTGCAGGTTTGAATATTTAATATGAAGTTTAAATAGATACCAACTTTTCAAGGGAGCTCATAAACATATTTGCCTGACAGACAAAGAGTTTGCATAGTCCCTAGTACAAGCACTGCATCGTTCCAGCGGGAACGTCCACTTTGGCTCAATGCCAATGTCACACCTAGTCAAAGGCGACGAAAGGTACTGACTCTGTGAAGCAGAACTCAGTATAGTAATGTGCCATCGGCAAACTGTCCCAACGTCACAACTTTCGAGATCTTTCTCTCTTTCAAATCAATACAAGGGAGATGTAAATGTAAAATATATAGAGTAACAATTGGAACGGAAGTATTTAGATATGTTTTAAATAAAATATCGGAACTAGTGTAAGAAGAATTAAGACCAAATAATGCAAACCTATGGTCGCCGCAGAGGAAGAAAAAGATAATAATTTCAGAAATTTTTGTTACATCTGTGAGAGGAAAATCATGGCAAATACAGGGAGTACATTAGCCGAAAATAATGTAAGAAACGGTGCATCGCACGCACACAACATGTATGACAAGAAAGTTAGCTCTATTAAAGTTCGCAACCATGAATATTTAACAGTTAATTATAGAGATCATGCTCATAATGAATGCCGTTAAAATTAAAAATAATTACCATTGTTCAGCTATAACCGGTTCAGTAAAACTACAAAACTTGCAGCACGAAACAAGGTCTGTTTCGAGCACATTTTTGAAACATAATCTATCTCCCATGAAGTATTGAGGCACGCCAGTTAAACGGTGAGCAGATTCTCCCTAATATGGAAACCAGTATAAGGAGCTGTTATTACTTTGAACTAGTACAAAATATACGGTACTCTTGTCAGATTAAGAGAAATTTACAGTTTGCTTTTGACTAGCTATGGAAAATAACTGTAATCGATTCTGCCAATATAAAATCCTGAAAAGAGTAAGCTATGCAATAACTGCCTCTCGATCTTAATTTTCCTATAATGAAACTTTGGACCGAAAGATTAGAAAACATTTGTTTAAAATATTAAAATGTCGATCTTTAAATCTACGATAACGTACGCTGGTATATAAATCCAGTCATCTGTTTACCTAAACATTTGATAAAATGATTCAGATGAAGAGGTACAAATCATAGCAAAGAACGACAGTTCTACGAAGGAGGGAAATGAAGTAACAGTTTGAAGAACAGATTGCTTTGTAGATAGCTCTATTCTTATCAGACAATCCAAAGAGCAGTTAGTAGTAGCTTAAGTGATAACAAATGTACAGTGACACTGAAATATTCTACAAAAAAGACGCTTAAGAATTTGAGGAAAACATGGACATAAATGAATAGGCAGATAGTTTTGAAAAGTTGAATAAAAAAAAATACCGTCAGAATAAACGCTTTACTCACAATTAACCATTTTTATAATTTTTAAGAATTCAACCATATCAACTGGCATTTATCAGCATGTTCAGTATGTCATAGAACATTTCACCTGAAAAGCATGAAACTTTACTTTATTAACCTTTGCTATGACCTCCATACTGCTACTTTTATTGTCTCGAATTTTCCTGACCGAATATAAAATGTTGATTTTTAGTTTCATCTAGATTGCTTGTATTCCTTTCCATTTTGTCATATTTTTCTGTGTTCAGGTTCGTGAATATGAGCTGTTGGAAAATGATCTGTGTGAATAGCTCACATGTTCAAAATACCATATAAAGTTGACTATGCCTTCTGCACAGGTGCAAAGCAAAACATCGTTTTACTTTAAAAATGGATTCGGAGGTTCCAATACACTTGCATAACTATTTTAAGAACTACCCTTTTCCTTTAGAGGAATTAATTCCGCATGAAACCGACATATCCGTGTTACAGAAAACGTTAAGCTACAATTTCAAGCGTACAAAACCAACATTATCATAATTGTTATGTACATTGGTAAACAAAGAAAATGTGTCATTCATTAGAGAATCTTAAAGCGTTGCATAGGAATTAATTTGAGAAAGATTCCAAGAATTGTCTTCCTTGAGTAACAACCGTAGCTTTAAGTTTGCATAAAAGTGGGCGACTAAAACAACCACTGATTTCTAGAAAAACTTTAGACTATGGATTAACAGTATATTCTGTAAGAGATGAAAAATAAACGACCCTAGATTATGTACAGATGAAAATATATGTATAAATGTTGAATTTCTATCATTGGAAATCACCTTGTGTTAGTCAGTTTGAAACCCAGCCCCCTTCTCCCCCCCCCCCCCACTAATTTAACTAAAAGAAAAAAGATTGATGTACGAATGTTACTTTAGCAATTGAAAAACAAATAAGGTAATTAAACGAGTCTGTTAATGACGGATATTGATAAGGTATGCATTCCTGTTGAGGCAGAAAACGTGTACAAAGACATGAACGATAACACTAAGCTCTATGACATTAGTAACCTTCCCAAGAACAACATTCAGTTTATTGCAATTAAATTAAACGTTTGTGTATTTTTCATGGATGAACTGAATAGTTATCTCATTAGATAAATGCATTGGTCAAGGTTAGAACCTTTTAAATGCATGATGAAGACAGATGAAAAGAAAGTTTATACATGAATACAAAAATGTGCCATTAAAATGTCAATTTCGAGATGTAGATATATTGTTTTTATTTAACCATAAGCAAAACCAGCAAGAAGAGCATTCACTCAGATCATACAGTAATAATATACATGCCATCAAAATGAATAATTAGAATTATCTACGTATGGCGATGGGCATATTTTGATCAACGGTGTAAAGACATTACAGACACTTGTATTTTAAAGTAACTTCAAGTCCAATTGAAAGGTTGATTCTTTATTTTGAGAGTTTGTACAAATTCGTGTTTCATTTCGTTTCGAATAAAATATTTTTCTTTAAGACTGTTTCCATTGGTTTCGATCAGAAACAATGTTCAAGTGCATTGGTACATGAACGAGTAATTCTGACCACTTATCCACCTTAGTCACGATTTATATTACTATCATAGATTCATTGCAGACAAAATGGGATAAATAATGACGACGTAGTAAAAACGTCTTTCCGCAATTAGTCAATCCACAGATCTTCATACCATGAAGGTCTTTCAAAGAAATTTGTTCTGTCTAAAATGCAAATTATTATAACAGATCTTTTTAAATATTTTGAGAATCAGACATTCAACACTTTTCTTTCAGTTGACTTGACAGAGAATATCTCCTTCAAAGGTGTATCATTTTAGACCACTACCATGCAAAATCGTTTTGGATGAATATCTGCACTATTTTAGCTCAGACCCTACACTCTTTAAACTCATTCTGGAAGACTCCAGGGTACAATTTATCAAGAATGTCGGTAATTATGTATCTAGTAATGTATTCATAATAGAAGCAGTATCATTGTAACCGTTGAGAATGAATATTGTTACCTGCTACAACCAATAACAGTCAATGAAAATTTAGAATAGATATGTTTTTGTCGCATAATATGATATGATTCCTTAGCTTTCGACCTTTCTCTGTTGTACAGAAGGATTTTGTCAAGTGATCAACATTTAGTTGATCACGTGGCTCCAGTCCAGAAGACAGTCCTCTTATGAAGGTCTTGTAATGAGGACGAAAGCTAAGGATTCAAAACCTATTATGCTGCAGAAAGATATCTATTCCTGGTTTCACTATAAAGTTGTCATTCACTGATTACACATTTGGTCTGGAAGTAATCGTATCGTATTGTGGACAAATGTCTCCAGTTAATGTTTTGGTTAACAACTTCTACCACATCAGAACCTTTTGAAAGTCTTACGTTAACCCGGTATCCCAGTGGAAGAGTACAAGAATATAACAGAAAATGATCTGTTTGTATCAGGAAGTCATGATGCTATATAAATTGCTTTCCATGCACAAAAGCTATAAAATTTCAGCACCATCATATTGCGTCATTACTTGTCCCTCACAACAGATTTTTCATTAAAGTATCATTTCATACTTTCAAGTAGTTTTGTACTCACAGACCGTTGCTATTTACTGTCCTTGTCAAGCACGAATGCATTCAACATGATGTATCCACAAAACGCTACACACACTACAAATGCAATGAATATGTACTCATATTGTACTGGAGCACTAGAAGGTCGGTATGATTCATCCTGGTTTTGCTGTCTAGATATTTACTTTAATTTCTAAATGAACAGATGAATCGGGTGAATAGAAACCAGGTTGTTGACAGCATGTGTCATCAACCCACTTACTGACAATCTTTCTTTCAAATAATTCAGTGTATTCATACTCCCGTACAGTGTCAGATGCCTCTATTGAGGTAAGATATATAAACCACTGCCATTGCAGGGAATGCTTAATATGGTTTGATGGTATATGTACAAATTCAACATATGTCATGTAAAATCTACCTTTCATTGAAATAAATCTGAATTTACTCATACACCGAAGTGCGATATTAGTAAGGGATAACAGTTACAAATCAAAGAAATTACTATAATTTACTAAATCATCATTGAAGGCAAGTAGTAACGGTTATAATCACAGGTAAGTACACCGTTAAGTGTGTAATTACCGCAGGTCCCTCTGTTCTCCATATAGTTTGTACAAAAACAAGGTAACTATTCCTGAAAAACAATCACTAGATACATCATTCTCACTCCTCCTTAGAAAATCAAATTTTTTTCTTTTTATAAAACTGATGTTGGTTGTCAGCATCGCACATACTGGCTTCCAATTCTGTTCCTCTATATGTCATTTTCAGTTCTAACCTCCAGTTCTGTCTCCTTGTTTACTTGGAAGTTCAACAACCAAAATGCCCAAGAAGTTCCATCCCGTTTTCGTCACAATATACAGGGTCATTCTCATTGCTTTTGTACACCTTCCAAAAGACTGTAGACTTTCGCGGGTTTATGAGCTTGGACACATGGGCAGGATAGCTCTTTCCAACAACCATCGATTGTCCAATTTCAAGATATTTGACAAAAGCATTGTTTACGTACTCTCTTCGACCTATTATCTGCTTCCTTCTGATATCATGAATGTTATTGTAAAAGAAGTTCCAG
Organism: Megalonaias nervosa; assembly: GCA_016617855.1. Lineage (NCBI taxonomy): Eukaryota > Metazoa > Mollusca > Bivalvia > Unionida > Unionidae > Megalonaias > Megalonaias nervosa. Next base: position 14,319 of record JAECUM010068199.1, read on the forward strand.
GTGTGCACTCCATATGTCCATGGAGAAATCCTTTCTGCAATAATATTAGGATTGTGCCCAAACATCACAGCTCCTTTTAAAACTGACAAACTGGCCTCAATGCTTTTCCTAAAGGCTTCGTTTACCGTTATCCCACCCCACGGTCCACCCGAGGCCTTACATAGCTCTTTGAGTGTACCATTTGTAATAACCTCGTGAATAGTTACGTCGACTGTTCCACCTGCGCAAGAAAAGAACCTTCAGACAAATATTAATGTTAGAATTATTGAAGAAATACTCTTCAAAAGGTACAATGTGTTTGCTGCTTACAATGACTGTAATTATTCCTGAATTAAATGTTCTTTAGGTGACAATGTTGATGGCTAAAAAGCCATTCATAAATATATACATAGACATGTTAAATTCCTACATAATATACGCAGGTAAAAATGGAACACTTACAACTTACATACCAGCATGCGTGCATGGATGCATACATGTATACATACGTAATTATTACATAGGTATGTATACATGTAGACCCATCAGTCCACATATCTAAATCAGGTGCTACCTCCATACATAAAACCTATATTTTGCGTCGTTCAGTGCCTCCCAAATCGAGGACCATATATCTCTCGCCCGGGTTAAAATGCCGCAGAATGTCTCTACCACATGTGTCTTCTATTTGGATCGTTTTTTATTTGCAATATATTGAAGCTGCCTCGGGTTCCAGAGCGAGGTATAGCTGATTCCCTTCTATTCCAGCGTAAAGTCAAATTACCACATATACCTTGCATTCTTTTGTAGCGTCATTAGTGTAGAAAAGAGCAAATAAATACGCTGGAGAATCTCAGATTTATGTTCATATGCATTTGTCCTTCTATAGGGTTTGGTTATACACAATTCATAAGGTACTTTTGCATCGATCTGGACAAACGGACACAAACTGTTACATTATTAAATAAACACTTTTCCACCTGCCGCAAGCTTGAAAATTTTCAACTGGTCAGAATCTGTCGTCTACTGCACAAGGAGTACAAAAACGGCAATGGCAGCGATCGATAGACAAGCTGACAGTATCCAAAAAGAAAAGACATCACACGTACGCTTCTGATTATTGAATAAATAGATAAATAGCTATCTTACGTAATAGCATTATTTTTATCAGTATCAATGACGAGAAACCGTAAAGCCATCCGAAAGTGCTGCCATCTCGCCCAGAAAATGATTAAAGTTTTACCTTAACGCTTAACTTACCGCCATCATTAATCATAATAAAGTAATTATATGGCCGATACAACTTCAGGTCCGTATAGCGAA